>JARBEQ010253519.1:0-10976 GCA_030265355.1 Tritonia tetraquetra
GTGAAACTCGGTGAAAACCTATATGCCACTCCCCTGATCCTATTCAGGTAGGTGGGATCAAGAACCTAGTCCTCTCGAGACGGACGATAAACTTGGAGGTCCCGTGTGCACGTTGCGCATATTAAAGAACCCTTGGCAATCGATAAGAGTACGTCGCTGTCCGGGCAAAATTAATTCCTACCAAAAAGGTCACAGTGGATTGATCACCTGCTTGGCTTAATACCTCGATCCAGAGAAATCCAGCACTAATTGTGCTGGCCTTACACTTAAATGGTAAAAGGGAATTGGATAAGAAAGAAAGATGAAGCAAGGAATTACATCTTTATGATCAGAACCTGCCTCTAATTAATTACTATCAAAGATTTGGAATGGCCCACGCTAGAGGAAAGAAGGAAGAAAGCAAAAGTCACCCTTTAATTTACCCCTGAAAATGCTCTGGTTGCTGAGATATAAAATAAAAGCATTTCATTTTTCTTTTTTAAAGATAATTTTTGTTAATTTCTGCCTTCGTAGACTGAGACACAAGTTCACTTGAGTGCATACCGTGCCTGGCGCAAGGATAGTCAGTCAGTTTCTACCTCTACGAATTCGAACACAAGGCTAGCCAATCTACAACATGCGATGTGCCAAGCAGAGTCCGTGTTGCCAAAATTTCCCTTGCTTACTTCGTCAAACTGATGCTGATGGTCCTTTGATAGTGTACAAGACGGTTTCTTGTCACTGGGCATTTTGACAGCGACAACTGTACTGAAAATGATGACAAAATGCAGCTTGGTTTCTGTTATAATTACTTTTTAAAACTTCTAGATGGGATTTTGATAGTCAATGAATGAATGATTGATTTTATTTTGATTAGGTACCAAGAATGCTGGGTTTTCAAGAATGCAGTTTTTGCTAGAGACCCTAAAGGACTTGGATAATAATCTCAAAGCTAAAGGATCAAGACTGTATGTCTTCAAAGGAGACCCAGAACAAGTGTTTAAAAATATTTTTGAGGTTTGTGAATTGTTTTTTGATGTGTTGAGTAAAGATTAAGATAATTGATCTCCTTGTTTATTCCTGCTTTGTTTTATTTTGAATGTCTGTGATATGATGTTGATTCTGGCATATTGTCTTGTTTTTTACTATGAGTATCTGTCTTTCTTATAGAGTTCCCTTTCACCATTACAGTGTAGGGCCAGCACTATGAAGCTGGATTTCTGTGGATCAAGATATTAAGCTAAGCAGGTGATCAACCCACGGGGGGGGGGGAACTCTTTTTCGATTTTCAACTGCCACAGGTTCTTTAGTGTGCGCAATGTACACACAAGACCTCCAAGTTTATCTTCCATCTCCGATAGGACTAGGTTCTATGATCCCACCTACCTGAACAGAATCAGGGGAGTGGCATGCATATAAGTTTTCACTGTTTCAAGGAGAAAAAATACCTGACAGTGTCGCTATTGGGAATCAAACCCGGTACCTTTCGTCAGAGGCGAGAACTGTACATCTGCGCCACTGGGACCCCTACTATGAGTATGAGCTTAACAAATATGATTGCATGATGTTTTGCTTATATTGCACATGATTGCTTATCCCAGGAATGGAAAGTGACCAGATTGACCTTTGAACAGGATCCAGAACCTATCTGGCAAGACAGAGACAACAATGTGAAAGACCTGTGTGAATCTCTAAATGTTGAGTGGATTGAGAAGGTCTCACATATGCTATGGGATCCACATTTGTGAGTAGTTTTCTTTCATTTTTCAAAAGAAATAAAAAATACCTTGAATTATTATCTTATTTTTAGTTCTTGCTTTAAATGTAGATAATCATTTTAACACTCTTGAAATGCCGCTAGAAATCTTGTTTTGTGATGAATTGTAACTTCCTAACTGCTCATATAATCAAAGCAAAATAATTTCATTATTGCTGCAATCAGATGACTGCTGTGCATTATTTGACTTTTCCCTTGCTTTTTCTAGTATTCTTTTTTAAATGCAAATTTTACATGCAAAATGCAAGATTTGTAGATGTTTAGTCAATCACCAAGAAGCCCCTGATACTAAAAACATACCCTCACCCTATTCAGCAGTTTTGATTCAAGATGAAAAGTGAGTGTCATTTTTGAAAGGACAAAAGAATAGTTAAAGTATGTAGGACAGGCGTTTTGGATCAAATTTTTTCATAACCCAAGGCATGCACATTTAAACGAGATAAAAAACATAATTAGCAAAGAATGATTGCAAAATATAGCATGACACTACCATATTTTTCAACATACCGCTGCACAGTATGGTATCCAAAAATGATTGAGGATTACTATAAACTCCTAGAATAATCGATGTTCAATGCTGCATTTATGATGAATGTTGCTCTAAGAATATTGTTATAATTGGTCATATTGCGATGCGAAAGAAGTCTTGAAACAACTAAATGTCTGACCTCTTAGGCAGTAGCTACAGTGAAACTCAGTTATTAACAAGAGGTGGCATTCCAGACAAAATCTCTTGTTATTCCTGAGGTCTCGTTATTACTGATAACAAAGAAAATTACCCAGATCCCCTACTATTACTTGCTTGTAATTAGCCAATGATATCTTAGGGACTTGTTTAATCGTTTGATGTTGATGAGATGGCTATTGTGGTCGAAGTAGGTATAGTTTCCTGACACCGTAAGACAAAACCAGGAAAGGATAAAGAAAGAAAGAGAAAGGGAGAGTGTCGTTATTCATGTTATTTATTATAAAGTGTTATGAAGGGAAAATCAGGGATTTAAAATGTTCTCGTTATTGCCAGGTCTCATTATTTCCGATGTCATTAAACATGATGATCCACTGTAATGTGAAAATCTTACAAACCTTGCATTTCCCTTTGATTGTCTTGATTTTGAATGTGAAATTATCTTTTAAGAACTGGTCAAACTTATGACTGAGTCATGATCCAACTATGATATAGACTAAACCTACTCGGCAATGAAAGTTAACGGATGATGGTAGAGGAAACTGGGGGTTTATGCCACAAGACAGAGTTGGGGCCCCAGACTGGCACACAAGGCATCATTTTATCTGGGTTAAGACAGATTTGCTTATAAATCAAAGAATTTCAACTAAGCAATGATCAGCCCAGTATTATCGCATTACTTTTTTTAGAATGTGAATGATGAATATACACAAGAAACAAATTTAGATTTACTCTTAATGTCAATTGATTTTTTAAGTATTGATAATTTGTTACCTCCAAAGTATTTATTTGTTGTATTGATAAACAGCTTGCCTTATGTGGCAAGATCTGATCAATTTTCTTGTAGCTGAGGGGTTTACCACCAAGACAACAGTAAATATTGTTTTTGCCAAAACTTTGGCAACATCTAAAAATGTGACGCTCATTGTGCCTTTCAAGGTTAGGGCACAGTGAGCTGATAAACTGCTTGCCTTATCTTCCTGAGATGTTCCAGCACTGTGTTCAAACACTCCTTGGGGGTAATATATAATATGCACTATGGATAACAAAACAAATCATCAATGAACAGCTCTCCTCAGCAATTGTTTCTTTTTTATCTTGTACAGGATCATACAAGAAAATGGAGACACTCCTCCTCTGACCTATGCCATGTTCTGTCAAGTGGCCGAAATTGTTGGTTTACCCCCAAGACCAGTGGAAGAACCAGACTTTTCTGAAGTGACCTTGCCAGTGTCAGAAAATCATGATAGATTGTTTGCTTTGCCTACAATGGAAGATTTAGGTTTGTTGGGATTATGTCATATATTATGATTGGGCCTGCTTTAAGTTTACCCTATGTTAAGAAATAGCCCCGGTAGTCTTATTATAAATGCAGCATCCGTTTTCAATATCGCAACACGCCCATTCTTTGTCTAGACTGAACAGGTTGCAGATTGGATAATTATTTTTAGGGTGGTGAGCTAATGTTTCATTTTTTATGTTAAGCTCAGAGAGTAAATACCAGTACCTGACATTTTACATTGACTGTAACTAAGACCTTGCGACTGTTGAGAGTTTGGTTAAACAAGTTTAAGAAGGGTTGATTGGAGCATATCTAACAACCCATACTATTTCGCATATTTTGGTAAGATTTTAAAAGCAAAATACGCGGATACGATTTTGACTTATTTTTCCTCTTTGGGAGTACAATGTCGGGTTGATCAGCAGAGACATTTCAAGGGATTGGAACTCATTTTCTGTGAAATCACAAATTTATCGGATGTGTTGGAACTCTTTATCGGAAGTGAAAAGAAACACTAAATTATTTATTGATGCATGTGTACTGTGGTATAGTTGTATCAATGCTCAAAATGATTTATAATACTGATACTATACATTTACTTCGTATTCTGTGGGTTCGATACTTTCGTTTTCCTCTTTACCGATCTGTTTCGTCTATGAATAAATTATGGGATTTTTAATTAGAAATCATCTTTATCATCTTATCACAAGTGGTAAACCAGTTTGTGTTGGATTATTATTAGGGGTTATCCTGGAGAATAGTGGTATAAAAAATAGTAAGGTTCATTTACGTCACAAAATGTTTTGAGTATGTTTAGATTTTAGGGTTCAGGAAAAAGTGACTCTGCATGTGGAATAAAATAATGATGACTTGTTCAGCACTCCTAAAATCTAAACATACTCTGGGGGAGATAATAGTGAAAAAAAAAAAAAATAATGACAAAAACAAACATTCCTATTTTTGATACCACTATTTTCCAGGATAATCTTATTAGGTATGAAACAGGTGGAAATGAACTTGATCCTAGCAAAAACAATCGCTGAAACTGAAAGTTTTTAAAAAAGCAGTCAAAAATTTTAGAAGTTAGGTTATGTCTTTGGTTTTTAAAAACTGTTTGATTTTAAGCTGTACTGTTTGATGTGAGAATGAATTACATAACAGTCATTTCTACTCTGACATCTGAGGAAGATTATTCTAATAGTGATTGAGATTATAACGTACGGAACCCTCTGTGCGGCACTAAATACATAAATAGAAAATAGGATTTTTAGCCTGAAAATACTCTTTTCAGTTGTTGGGGGGTTGGCAGGTCAGTAGAGGAGGAAGTTACAGGAGTGACTTTTTTATGAGACAAGCTGTACCAATAAATAACCTTACTTGTGTGGTGGGATGTAATTTGGGGTTGACGACTTATAGACAATTTTTTAGGTCTGATGCAAAGGTTTGTTTTTAGTTGTGTGTTTGTTTCAGTTTTTTATTAATTTCTTTCTGCATCTCCATGTTGGGTTAGGCTGTTTTGGGTAAAGCAAGACAATGAAATGTCACTAATTGGATTTAAAAAATGGATTATGATTGTTTGCTCTCCCTCAAAGCATAATACTATTTCAACTGCCATGTTAAAGGGAAACTTGTTGAGACCTTGTTTTACACACAAAGAAGTACACTGTTTTATTGTCATTATGTTTCAGGTGTACAAGCTGAATGTGCTGCCCAGAAAAGTCCTGTTTGCCGTTATCTTGGTGGCGAAACTAAAGCTTTGATGTTATTAGACTTGCGTCTTGATAAAGAGCGTCTGGTAGGTTTAATTTATGTCTTGTAGTTAAGTTGGGGGGGGAGGGGTGTCTCAGTGGCGCAGAGGTACGGTTCTTACCTCTGAAGCGAAAGGTACCAGCTTTGATGTAGCGACACCTTGAAACTCGGTGAAAAGCTATATGCTACTCCTGTGATCCTTCTCAGGTAGTTGGGGTCAAAGAACCTAGTCCTATCAGAGACGGACGATAAACTCAGAGGTCCTGTGTGCATGTTGCACACGTTAAGAGCCCTTGGCAGTTGAAAATGGATAAGAATAGGCCATGAGGCCGCTGTCAGGGGAAAATTAATTCCTACCGCAAAGGTCACAGTGGGTTGATCACCTGCTTGGCTTAATATTTTGATCCAAAGAAATTCAGCCTCATAGTGCTGGCCCTACACTGTAATGGTAAAAGGGAATTGGATAAGAAAGAAAGAAGTTAAGCGGGGATTTGCCTTTGTTTTTAAAAATTTGTGCTGGTTTGTTTTGGTTTTTTGTTCCACAACTCACTTCAATATTTAAACTTATTTCTTTCTTTATTAATAACCTTTAGTACCTTTAAGGTTTATGCATGATTCATAAACCATTGATCAGTAACATCCGGTATAAACCTATTTGCCCCTCCTGATCCTATGAATGTAGATGAAATCAAGAACCTAGTCCTATCAGATACAGTGATAAATTCGGAGGTCCTGTGTGCAAGTTGTGCAAATTGAAGAACCCTTGGCAGTTGGAAATCGAGAAGAGCAGGCCGAAAGGCCACTGTCTGGGCAAAATTAGTTCCTACCACAAAAAAGTCACAATGGGCCTCATGTCTTGATCCAGAGTTAATCCGCCTCATAGAAGAGCGGGTCCTACACTGTAATGGTAACAGGGAACTGGATAAGAAAGACAGAAAGATATTGGTAGCGGGTATACAATAACACACTATCATGTACTGTTTGGAGCCTAAGAATACAAGTGAAACCAGTTAGTCAACGTAAAACATGGCTGTGTGGATGTGTCGTTTTGTTTGTCTTAAGTTTTTGTATTAAGTTTTTCAATATAGGCAGACTAAAGGTGATGAACACTTGATTACGGGTACAACATGTCCCTGATACTCGAAGCAATGCCAGATGTCCATGCTGCAGGAACAGAAGCAGCAACGTTTTTACTTAAAGGGAAAATGTTTTTTTATCTGTAATCTTTCAATACAGTTTTCACCACAAATGTAATATGTTTTTATCTTATACAGTAGTAATTTTTTCCGAACAACATTGTGCTTTGAAAACAATGATGCAAATATGTTTTCTTAAAGTGTTTCACATTTATGAGTATTTAATTTATTATTTCTGTACATTGCAGGGGTTTTCCATGGGTCAAGCACAGGCCAATCAAATATATCCAGATTTGACAGGAATGCCAATGAGCTTGTCCCCTCATTTGCGATTTGGAAATTTATCCATTCGTAAATTCTACTGGGCTTTGAGAGATGCATATTCTGAGGTATTTTAGATGCTTATGCTAAGTTTATCCCTTTAAGATCAGATTCATGGAATCTTTATTTAGAAGGATGCAAGGCCACAAATGTGTTGGATTTTTTTTTTTTCCTTCAAAATTTCCCCTTATCTAATCCATTTCAAACAACATTTTCAATTTAGATGCTGCTATCAGATACTTCAAAGCTTATCATAGTTCTTTTGTCACAGTTAAGCAATATCTACTTTTATTGGCATCTAATCTCTTGACCAAAAATTGACAAATAGGGCGACTTGTGATATATTCAAGAAATAATTTTAGACACTAGCTTTTACTTGTGTGTGAAGTATATATAAGCCTTGATTAGATTTCTGACTTCACTAAAGGGTGCAGTGTCTAATTGTGCTGTGGAAATATCTGCTGATAGGTTTATAAGTTATTGCCAAAAGAGGATAGTTTTTATTATTGGGACAAAATTTGATATAATTTGTTCAGATTTAACAATTTGCCTTTTATTTCAAAAGTGTAAAAACTTTTATTTTTTATTGTATTATTCCAGGTAAACCCCAGTACATGCATTCCTCCTGAGATCACAAGTCAGCTCATATGGAGGGAATACTTTTATTGTATGTCTGTCAATAATCCCTATTACAATCGCATGAAGGAGAATCCTATTTGCCTCAATATTGACTGGTATTCAGATGATCAAGGTTTTGAAAAATGGAAAGATGTGAGCATTTCTACCCCTACTCTTACACTTTTCATCAAGTGATATTAAAGCTATCTGAACTTTAAATTGATGTTGTATCATAGCGTTAACGCATTCACCTTCTACTCAGAAGGTCCTGGGTTTAAATCCTGGCGGCGATGTGAGGATTTTTTCATTTGGACTCTCTAAGAATTTTTATTGCTCTGGCCCTGTGAATTCCTTATGGAATCAAGTCAAATCAGATATAGCTTATAAACCAGAGGTTCTCCCTTTGATACGACCTATAATGAGTTGCTAAGAGAGCAAATAAGACTTTAAATTCTTTGATTTCTATTTCTATTGATTTAGATGTAACACACAAACAACTTGCCCATGTGGTCATAGGTGATGTGTAGAGAGAAATGTTTTATCCCTCTTTTTTTGTCCCCAGCGGCTGTGATCGCAGGGCTTGCAGCCTCCTTCTTTTCAACAACTCCTTGAATTTAGTTTCTTAAAAATGTCTTGGCAGAAAACTCCTTGAATTTTGAAATGGGCATTGCTAAAACATTAATTGGTATTTGATGATAATGATAAAGTTATCCATGTTGTAAATTGCCCCTGGAAAAAAGGAAGGGTGTATCATAGAGGAATAAATACACCTCATGTGTGTATTTATTCGTGTGGCAAAATGTGAGGATGTTATACACATTTTTATTTCTACATTATTTGCAAAAGAGGCCAAACTAAAAAAATATTTATTGTGCGCCCCGCACCATTCGACACCATAGTAAATGTATGACAACAGTGACAGAGGTCCATTTCTTGTGTGCAATGATTATTACACTGTGATATAGTATTGTATCCTATGCTTACATTGCATTGCTATGCTGCTCTCTCTCTCATTTTCTCTCTCTCTCTCTCTCTCATCATATGATTGATAGGATGTTTCTATAAATCAACGAAAGCAGCCATTATATCGCAATGTTATCACTCATTCTCTTTGTGTGCTCGGCAAATATGATTGCAACAGTTGAAATACGATAATTGAAAGTGATATACATGATAATAAAAAAGAATTGTAGGCAAATAATAAGTTATGAACACTAAATTACATGATGATAATTCCTTGTGAATAAAGAGAAAATTAAAGATGCCCCTGAGAGCAGCCTTGTGTGGAAAATAACGGGTTTGGGGTAATTTCATTATCCTATTGCATCAGGGTTCATGACTGGCACCCATGGGAGGAATTGAATTTGAACTATATTGAGAAGAAAAACGTTAAGTTGTCTTGATAACAGTGGAGATATGGGCATTTTACAGAGATGGCCAAGTCAGTCATTCTGTTATTTATTAACAAGTTTTTTTTTATCATGCAGCCTCAATCTTAGGAATTTTATTTCTAGTTAGATCTAAGATATATCAAGAAAGTTGTAACATCATTTTGGTGAGATTATGATTATCTACTACTTAATGAGCCAAAAGTTCCAATGACCGCCTTGAATTTAAGAAAATATCCTTGAATTCCAAGTTGGAAAAGCTGTAGGAACCCTGTAATCATGTCCTTCCTCCTTATTTCATTTCATTGTCCCATAAGTTGACAATGGAGGCCATGCATACATAATTACAGTTTTTTCAACTGGTTTAATTTACAATGTATACATTTGACCAGGGCAAGACTGGCTACCCCTGGATTGATGCTTGCATGAGACAACTCATACAGGAGGGGTGGATTCACCAAGTGTGCCGTCACGCTGTGTCATGTTTCCTCACAAGGGGGGATCTGTGGATTGACTGGCAAAAAGGTTTGGAGGTAGGGAAGACATTTTTCAACCTTGGAAAGCATCTCTAACATGCACAGCAATAGATGTCATTGGTTGAAAATTCACTGTTTTGGATGCATCTTTGTAGGGACAGTTTTGTAGGGAAGACCAAAATTACTTGAAGTATGTCCTTAAGAGCCTGTAGGGCTCATAGGGCCGGAGCTTAACCCGGTTTCGGTAGTGTGAAGCGGACAAGTGACAATTTGTCACTTTCTGGATAGGACGCTGGTCTATCGCAGAATACTTCTCCAAGACTCAATTGAGAATTGGTACCCATTTCCACACCTGGGTCGAGTGAGGCAAACGGAGCAAAGTTCCTTCCCTAAGGAAAAAACGAACCCACAACCCTCGCCATGGAAGTCTGTAGTCTAGACCACTCGGCCACCTCGCCTCCAAAAGGTTTGGAGGTAGAGAAGACATTTTTCAACCTTGGAAAGCATCTCTAACATGCACAGCAATAGATGTCATTGGTTGAAAATTCACTGTTTTGGATGCATCTTTGTAGGGACAGTTGTAGGAAGACCAAAATTACTTGAGGGTTGCAAAAAAGGTCCTTTTCACACCCTTTATGATTTTGGTTTTGTGAAAGGTATACTAAACTCAACATTATATTTTTAAAAGCCTCTAATGAAATCTACTAAACTTTTGTGAGCAAGACTTTGGTTTCAAAGGCTTGCACTTACACTAATTTCTTTTAAAACTTGTTTAGATCGTCTCTAGGCTGTGCTGTATGTTGTATGAAGGCCAATTATAAGCAAATATTTATCCTGAATTTAAGACCTAGTCAGTAACCTTATTTAGATTGTTTACTTATATAGTTTATTTTGGGAATTTAGATATGAGATCTTTCTTATCTTTTTTTTTAACAGGTGTTTGATCGCCATTTGCTGGATGCTGATTGGTCAGTTTGTGCTGGAAATTGGATGTGGGTGTCAAGCTCTGCTTTTGAAAAAGTGCTGCAGTGTCCTCGTTGTATTTGTCCTGTTCGATATGGTCGAAGGATTGATCCAACCGGGGATTACATTAGGTATTTGATCTGTAAAAATATTTGAAGACCTCAGGAGAAAAAACGGCAGTCACTTTCAATTTCTTTTTAGTTACCCCCAAACAATGAGGTTTTTAACAATTATGCTATAATTGTTTTTTATTTTGATTTATTAGTAAAATGGGATAGTCTGGCTCTTTTGCAGTGTTAACTACCAATACAATATTAAACTTTAAAATTGGAACATCTCAAAAAATGAAAATGTGACTCTCACATTTCTTCCCCTTTGGTCTTCATTTGTTTGGTTTCCCCCTACCGAGGCAGGTAGCCCTAGCATGTCTCTAATACAGTATGCAAACATGGGTTCAATTTCCAGTCAAAGTTTTGCTTTGGCTTTTATTTTTTGGCATCCACACATTCCATATTTTGTATACTTATCACAGAGTACTAGAATGCATCAATTCTTTTTCATTTTGTATTATATTGTCATATATCAAAATTTTGTGTATCCTT
>JARBEQ010253530.1:0-19964 GCA_030265355.1 Tritonia tetraquetra
GTTATGTGGTCGTTCATTGACAGGAATTCGTCAAAATGGACACCCAAATTTCTCACAACAGGTGAGCAATTAATAGACTACAGTTGGATGATCTCATAACCTTGGTTAGTATCACAGAAACTTGATGTGCGGCCCACCCATTACTTGGTAATCAAGCTCAGTCCAAACTGCAAATCCAGTGTGATCAAGTGCACAGATGCATTCTCTTCTGATGAAATTGGAGATGTTAGTTGGTAAACACATTAAATTCTTGTCTGAAAGCTACATGCAAATTCCAACACATAATAATAGCTGTGTTGGTGTCGGGTGAGCACCATTCTAAATTACACTTTACTCAAGTGGTGTGCACTGCCCTTTGCCTCTAGCAGTGCACCCTGGTGCTGGCTCTAGCAGTGCACAATTATAATGCTGCTAAGAATAGACATTTTTACAGTTAATGTATGTGATGTAACTACATTTGTAAACATTTTAATAAGTTTTGATAACATAACTTCTTGAAATCAAGGAGGGTATCTGAGCTCACCATGTATTTTAATATTTATACATTTTAAAGTATAGACATTGGCAGGAATTATGTCATTGGCTTGTCCTTAGCCCAGGATGAGAAAGAAGGATGGTTGTGCATCGGGCTAGAAAACTTCCAAGCTAAAGAAGAAAGCTACAGAAACATCAAGCCTGAATTATATAGGGTAGGCCAAGCTGTGCCAGAAATGGTAACAATTAAATTAGAACAAGCAACTGGATCAGTGTGAACAATTGTTATACAGCTGTCTCCGGTCATAAACACGGTCCTGGGGAATTAAAAAAAATGTGCTTATAACCTGAGTCTGTTTATTTGTGTGTATAAACATGCATAATGTCATGTATAGTAACTTATACATCCATATAAAATAAAAGAAAACTCTATCCTCTGTGTTGTCAAGTTTATACACATGCACACATTTGGTTGTAGGCTTGGAACTGCCAATGGCCAATCAAAAAGGTTTTTTAACATATTTTGGGGTTTTTATTTTAATTCTTTTTAAATATGTGTGTTTTGGTTAGTGCACACAAAAATGTTCTTATAAAAGGACTGCTGTCAGGTGAGCATGCTTATAAAGGGGTAAATTTTCATAGTAAAAATTCTGTTTCACACCATAAGTCTGCTATAATCAGATTGTGCTTATGACTGGTGTGCTTATTATTGTATGTATTTAAAATTGTTACCTTTTCCAACAAGATGTCACAGCACAGCTTGGGGTGTCCTATGTAATTCGGGTCTTTGCTTTACCGGGAGCGACGAAGATTGAGTGAGTGAGCGATAATGAACGAGGAAATAACTCACCACAGAATTCGCATGGACCCCCAAACATGCCAGGTGATGGCCCACTGGACAAATAATCGGTTGACTCCAGAAAGCGATGCTCATCATCCAGTTCAGAGCTGGTTCGGTCAGAATCCTTGCCCCGTCTGTCAGATTCTCGGACGTACTGCAAACAGATAATGTAAAAAAAATCTGACCTATCTATACTACATACGTGCATTGCACATTCTTAGAACAATCAAGTGAGCAACTTCCATACACAATAAAATGGGGACTGCTGGAAGTTGTAAACCTTTCCTCAGCCCTCGCAATCGTAATGTCCTTGACACCACCCCACCCCCTTCTCCCGTCCTTGTCTCTGAGCCTATCAACCCTCTTAACTCATCTTTTCGCCATCCATTAATTACTTACAGAGCACGCCTCATTCTTTGTAAACTGGATTGATCCGGATTGGCGCCTAAGAATTAGATTTCCAAGTTGAGTGAAATAACTGGGTATCCAGATCTTAATCCAAATTTCAGCCCAGTACTACTGGATACACAAATGTAAAGTAAAATAAAGAGAGCATTTTCTTTCCTTCTTATCCAGTTCCCTTTTACCATTACAGTGTAGGGCCAGCACTGATGAGGCTGGATTTTTCCGGATCAAGATATTAAGCCAAGCAGTGATCAACCCACTGCGACCTTTGTGGTAGGACTTAATTTTGCCCGGACAGTGGCCTTGTGGCCTACTCTTATCAATTTTCAAGTGCCAAGGGTTCTTTAGCATGCGCAACATAGACACGGGACCTCCGAGATTATGGTTTGTCTCTGACGGGACTTGGTTCTTTGATCTCACATACCTGAATAAGATCAGGGGAGTGGCATATATGTTTTCACCGAGTTTCAAGGAGAACAATACCCGACAGTGTTGCTGCCGTGAATCGAACCCGGTACCTTTCACTTCAGAGGCGAGAACCGTACCTCTGTACCACTGGGACCCCTAGAGAGCATAGATGCAGCATATACCCACAAAGTTTTTAATGCTCTATGCACTATACAATTCCATGGTAGTATACAGTGCTAGCTGCCTGTTGGGTGCTGCAGCACTACCAATCTGACAAGATCGTTTGCTGCCCTCGGCCGGGTAATCAATTAAAATCATTAATTTTTTTCCCTAGTCTCAATATAAGCATATCATTGGGGGCATCGTAGCTCAGTAGTAGAGCATTCATCTAGAAATCCGATAGACCCAGGTTCAAAACCTGCCTGCTGTGTTATCATTCATCATGTCCTTGAGCAAGACACTTCACCCTAGCTCATGGGGCACTGCACTGTGGTGATCCATCAATGGTTGTCACATGTTGTTCATTCTAGTTACTTTGTCATTTGACGTATAATCATGTATTTTAATGTAACGTACTATGTAATGCATTATGACTGATAATGTACTAACATTTTATACAAACACATTTCCGTACGGACATATAACTTTGACATTACATTACATATATTGGAACCAAGACATTACATTCCATATATTGGAACCAACCTTGAGGATTTGAGGAGGACCAATGGTGGGTAAATGGTGACGATGACTTCGAGATTTTTTTGGGGCGTCTTCATCAGAACTCTACAACACACAAATGATTGAAATTTAAGTAGAGGCAGTGCTGGTAAATGAAAATGGAATTGTGCAAGAAAAATAGCCAAAGAAAAGTGTTGTGTGATGGTGAGAATAAAACCCATGGCAGTCAATGGTAACTCTGCCTCACCAGAGATATAGTGGACTCCAGTTTATCGAAACTCAGTTAATTGCAATTGCCGCTTAATCCCAAGAAACAGAATTAATCAATTCTACATAAAAGTCACTTCCAAAAGGGACAAAGCACAGGGACGTAGAATAATAATAATATGCATCACTTCTATAGCGCCCATATCCATCAAGAAGATGCTCATTGGCGCTGTACAATGTTCAATGACAAGGGGGACAAAAATCATGAGAACAATTCATACAATCCAAGACAATCACATAATACACGAAAGGAACGGGGCACCCAAAGATGTCGACGCGTTCTACATCCCTTTCTTTGTTCCTTTTGGATGTTTACACATTTCCTTTATTTACCTAACAGAAGTGATATTGTTTATTTGATCGACACCCATTAATACCACAAAGCAGGGCTGGGGCCAGCCCCATGTTCTACCACAAATAGCACACCCCTCAGGTTTTAGTAGTATTAATACTACTTATTCTAACACTTTGACTGTAAAAAAAATAATGTAGGCAATGATCAGACATAACTCAAAATATACTTTCTTTGATATGAAAATCAATATTTCAATAATTTGCACATTATCTTTGATTCAGAACCTAACTTTTAACTATCCAATATGCAAAATATGACAAGGGAAAAAAGTTATTGTTTAGATAATCTGTACGAGATCACTGGTACTGACAAGAAATTATTAAATCATACAATTGTCCTCCTTGATCAAAAGAAATTTCTTTATCTTCAGCATTATAAACCAGAATGCTTTTGCCTTTTTGGCCCATCCAAGTTGAAGATAACCCTTCACAGCTTACATCAGAATCAGAGCTCATGTCCAACAATGGAATTCCAAATTCATCGTTAGGTTGTAACGAGAAAGGAGTGATATCTGTGGCTGTCCTAGTGTCCATGGTGCTCTCTCCATCAGTGTGAGTTCGGCTCACGGCCTCTCGAGATTCTGGTTTTACTGTCAAAAGAAAAATACATGATAAAATACTTGAGAACAGATACAATTTTCCCAGTTAAGAGAAGAAATTTCCACACATTATTTGTCAAAACCAATCAAAGCAAATATATATATATTTTAAAAAAAATTTTTTATTTGAGTGAAGAACTTCATTATCAAATCTAATAATGTGGAAATTTCTTAATACTCAATTTTTCTTATAATACATGTTGATAACAAATAAGATATATTTGTAAACATAAAATGCCAGTAATAAAAAATAGAACTGGTGAAAAATATTCATTAAAAATATGATTAATTTGAGTGTGGACAAAGATTTTCAATTATTGAATATGAAATAACAATTCTAAGTGTCACCAATGATAAGAAAAGAATACGGGGTCATAAGAAAGAAAAAGAGAATTTAAAAAATAAAAAACATTAGTCTTATTCACACTCTTAAATTGAATGCAAATGGCAAAAACTGTTTACAGAAGGAAATATATTATGTAGGTAACCATTATATTTCTTTAAATCATGCAATCCACCAGTTCTGTCCAAATCATTATAGTATAATTGTCGTTGGACTGAAACAAACATATGTTTCATCCAAAACTACTTAAAATAAACTAGATCATATTAATAAGTGTCAGTCATTTTCACACTGCTACTTTCTTCTCGATCACACTGCTATTTTGAAACAAAACAAAAAATTCAATTATAAAAAAAAGAACCAAAAAATCCCCCCAAACAACAAAAAACAACCCTCCGAAAAACAACCAAAGCAAAAGGACCCCCAAAAATGTATATAATAGGATGACGATCAGTTCCCCAGGAACTGACTACAAATCCACAAATTAAATAGTTTACAGTCTACATAATACTGATGGCTTCAAGGTCAAATCATCCAAATCGGTAGCGATAGAGTCAACATAAAGATCTTGTTCGTTTTAATCTGCTGGCAACCCAACCGTATAGTCGGTCTCTGATAGTGTCAACAGTAGAGCTACCCTAAGCCTATCATTCTTAACAGCCAATGAAAATAGAAATTTGGTCAAAGCATTACCGTAAAGATTTATATTTCTAAGATTTACAAAGATAATAGGACATAGCATTGGCTTTTACAGGACACAATAAAAAATATAAATAAATTCTTGTTGAGTTAGATGGCTTGTACTTGAGGCCATCGATCAAGCACACCTTTACTCTTGTTAATTTTCAAACCAAATATTGAATAATCAAAGGTAAAATTGCTTAGAACAAAGAATTATGACAAGAGTTTTACAAGAGAAGCACAAAAAACAAGCAGGAGAAAGCAAACAAGCCAGTGACACAAAGATAAATAAAATAATTCCAACTCTAAACTTATTTTCAATCTGACATTGTCAAAGACAGAAGGCACTGTGGACAAACACGTACTGGACAAATCAAATGTCATATGAGGTCAGCACGTGTCATGGGTCCACAAACTCAAGGGAGTTCCCTATGATTTGAAAAAAGCAATTGAAATGAAAAAAAGCTTCCAAAGGACAAAAAACAGGGGTGTAGAATTTTTAGGTTGTTGTTAAATCCCTTTTTGTTGTGAGCAGGCTGCTCTTAACAGTGCAACGCTATCTTCATTAGGCAGCTGGTTCTTTTCAATTGTGCAATTAATATCCTCTTTGCTTGCCAAGCTGTCCACCTGACAGATGTGCACCACTGATTTGAAAGCTTTTTTTAAATATAGATCTCTGTGTTTTATGTTATATCATATTATCTTTGTTGTCTTCTATGTGTGGGAGTTTCGTGTATTAGCGCTAACGCTTTTGTCTAACGAGCAGAAATACTGGGTTAGAATTGCAACGGAGATTTTAGCATTTTTTCCTTTGAACTTTCTATCGCAGATGGACTATAAATCAGAGGTCCTGCCTTTGATATGAACTTTGATGTGTTGCCACGGGAGTAAAACTTAAACAACTGTAAACTTTTCTTTTGGTAGTTTTCTTAGCTGAGGAAGAGCACTATCCTGAAATGTTCTACATCACTGTTATTGTACTTTGGAAGTTGTACATTTTCATTTACCTTTTTACCTTTTGTTCCTTAACTTCCAGCAGCCTTCACTGTACTGGGCCCACTCTGATTGGGTAGGCTCAGATCAGTTTGTTTGATCGAATCCCATTTATACTGCAGAGCAGTGTTGGCGCCAGCCCAAAGTTCAGTTATCAACTTGCCATAAATGCGGGCACCCGGGCCACCAAGCATGACTGAACACAGAGCCGAAAATGCTATGGATCAAATATTTCAGGCAAACAGGTGATCAGCCCACTGTGTCCTTAACTCTTTAATGGCACCATGAACAATACACTGAGCAGTATTAATCAAAGACAGGCCAATAAACTGTAGCCTTGGGGGTACCCCCTCAGCTATTGATAAAAACTGGGAGGTTCTAACACTGGGCATCAGTCCTTTAAAACATGGAAATTGTATGGACAAAGATGGGGTCAAAATATGATATCTCTCATTTGGGAGCTGCTGTGATCTAAAACTAATACCAGCCACACAATGAAACAGATGAGAAAAGCAAATTGGGGGCCTTGCACAAGTAAGAGTTAGTTTGACTGGGTCCCCCCCTCCTTCCTTTTGTATAGGAGTAGCAAAAATTATAGAATTGAGCATTTCTAATTGCCATAAATAGCAGCAGCATTAATGATGTGCCAATGCCCGAAGCGGAAAGAGGAAGACAAAAAATCATTTTTATCATGAGATCAACTCGTTTCTCGTTGCGGCACTGCAAAAAAAGCTATGGGAATAAAATAATAAATGCACTATCACTTGCAACACTGATCAAGGATTATTTTACCATTTTGAATTGACTATCTGCTTGTTTCAAATTCTTAACCCAAATAATTAATTCTAATTCTTCTGCTCAGCCATACATGTACCACAAGCTCCATATAAGGCTGAGCATAATGCTGGATCCTACACTCTTAATAAAGGGACCCTGCTTAAATGGCTGAGCTGTATGCCATGAATAGCTCTCTATAACGCTCTGGCAAGGCTTAGTTGTCGTTGCCATGAACTTGATCACCACCGATAGATATCACTTTTCCTCTCTCTTTGGCTATTTCATTGGCACTAGCACCTTTTTGTTCTTTCTTCATAAAGTATGTCCGTAAGCCGTTAAGGCTCATAGGGCTGGAGCTTAACCTGATTTCGGTAGCGGGAAGCGGACAAGTGACACTTTGTCACTATCTGGATAGGACACAGGTCTATCGTAAAATACTTTCTCAAATCTCATTTGAGAATTGGTACCCATTTCTACACCTGGGTCTAGTGAGGTAAATGGAGTTCAGTTTCTTGCGCAAAGGAAAAAAACTAAGTGCCTGAAACTGGACTGGAAGCCATGACCCTCGTCATGGAAGTCTGTTTTCAAGACCACTCGGCCACCTCACCTTCTTCTCTTTTCATATTATTACATTATTTCTGCTGGCTCAACTTTTGCTATCTTTAATCAAATGGAGCCGGATTAGAACCCCCCCCCCCCCCCATTATAAATTAATCATTCAAGTGTTAGCCATATCAATATCTCTGTAGTCAGGTTAGAATCCACACGTTTATAAAAGGAAAGTTACCAATTTTTAAAAAGCTACAGCACAAGATATTTGATTGAGTATCTCATTGTACACTGATAAATAATATGAAAAAATGTGTACCAGAATAATACAAACATGACTGGGTTTTTCATATAATAATGACAAGAATAATCAAATGCAAATTAAGCTTAAGCTGTACAATGGGTGGAGCTTTTGGCATTGGTGAAAAAAAACAAACAAAAAGGAAGCTTTTATACAATAAAACTGTATTGAACCACTTTGAAAAAAAAACATTTAACAACATAATAATTACAATGTTTCATGAAAATAAAGAATTCAAATTGTGCACAGCTGTTGTGAAAAAAAATACAAGAGGTGGGGGAAAAATACAAGCAAATTTTAACGAAGCTCATTCATAATTTGTGTCACGATTTGTCATGAAGTCTGTATTGCAATGGAAGTATGTCTATAGCTTGCCACATTTACTAATATTGACAGTGTGTAGATATGACGGTTAATCTTCAGATATTCCAATTATAGGTGATTAGTCACATTTTCATTATGGTTATAGACTTATAGAATGTAGTAATTCATAATTGTCCAAGGGAGAGTGAGAAAGTGAGATAGCAAAGAAAAAAAAGGAATAATTAAATAGGTTAATGAAAACAACTATTCAAAACTCATTTTATCAGAATATTGTATTGTTGGACTTAGGCCTGTGTTTATCATAGTTTGGCCCCAAATTAACAAGGTTCTTATATAGATTGATCCCAAGAAAATGAGAGACAAAAATTCACTTGATATATTTCACTATATAATAAAAGTTGTATTTTTGGCACTCACTACAAGAAATTTAACTTTTAATTAAGTCATTGACGCTGAGTCTAACAAATAACTCATTGAAGCTGAGTCTAACAAATACGTCATTGAAGCTGAGCCGAACAAATACGTCATTGAAACTGAGCCGAACAAATACGTCATTGAAGCTGAGTTTAACAAATAAGTCATTGAAGCTGAGTCTAACAAATAGGTCTTTGAAGCTGAGTCTAACAAATACGTCATTGAAGGTGAGTCTAACAAATTTGTCATTGAAGCTGAGTTTAACAAATATGTCAGATGGGCTGAAAATTATTTTACTGAGCTCAGAAACTTGCGGCTGCAATGAGTTTAATGTTGTAAGTTTTATGCACATGAAAATGTATGTCCTTTGAAGCATTCTGAACCCTCATCTCAATTTGTCACATATTTGAGTTTGAATCTTGTTAATCTCGGGTCGCAATAAACAGAAACAGATATCAGTCCAGTCGACATATTTTGCTGAAAAGTCTAACCCATCTTCGTGCAAACAATAAAACGTATCAAACAAAAACACTATGACAAAATCGTTCCCATGAATAGTTTATCATATTATTGTTTCTCTTAGAGTGATTGTTGTATTTTCAAAGTAAGAAAAATTAATAATTAAAATCCGTCATGAGTACCTCACTTCTTTGGATGACACAAAAAAACAAACGAAGGAGGACATAGCAGGAAGGAGGACATAGCAGGATACAAGTTGGCAAAAGAGCTCAAATGTGACCAGGTCTGATAAAGTGGGACATAAGTCAGAATTGTTTTGCATTTGGAGATAGTGTGGTATCATTATTCTTTCTTTCTTATCCAGTTCCCTTTTACCATTACAGTGTAGGGCGCTGGATTTCTCTGGATCAAGATATTAGGCCAAGCAGGTGATCAACCCACTGTGACTTTTGTGGTAGGAATTAACTTTGCCCGGACACCGGCCTTGAGGTCTACTCTTATCGATTTTAAACTGCCAAGGGTTCTTTAATGTGCGCAACCTCAGAGTTTATCGTCCATCTCCGATAGGACTAGATTCTTTGATCACACCAACCTGAATAGGATCAGGGGAGTGACATATATGTTTTCACCGAGATTCACGATGAAAAATACCCGACAGTGTCGCTGCCGGGAATTGAACCCGGTACCTTTTGCTTCAGAGGCGAGAACTGTACCTCTGTGCCACTGAGACCCCCTGGTATCATTATTTAGGCTAGCAATTCCTTTTTCAAATAAATCAAAATTTATAAAAGTAGTTTGAGCAATTACTGAAATATTGCTGGTAGGTGTAGTATCATTGACCCTACACTCAGATTGTCAAATCCGCCCAGTTATCATCAATAGCTGTGGAGG
Organism: Tritonia tetraquetra; assembly: GCA_030265355.1. Lineage (NCBI taxonomy): Eukaryota > Metazoa > Mollusca > Gastropoda > Nudibranchia > Tritoniidae > Tritonia > Tritonia tetraquetra. Next base: position 9,762 of record JARBEQ010253530.1, read on the forward strand.
TACCCACAGGGGCCACAGTAATATGTTTTGGCCTGTCTTTGATTAATACTGCTCAGTGTATTGCTCATGGTGCCAGTAAAGAGTTATGGACACTGTGGGATAATCACCTGCATGTCTGAAATTCTTTGATCCATAGCTTTTCCGGCTCTGTGTTCAGTCATGTTGGAGGTCGGGGTGCCTGCATTAATAATGGTGGGGTGACTGAACACATGGCTGGCCCCAACAATGCTAGGCGATATTAACAGGGTTTGATCAAACAAACGAACAAACAATAATGACCCTACTGTAGTTTTTCGTTAATATGTAGAAAGTTAAATTTCCGGCTTATGCTCTGCTTTGTTAGAAGTGGTCACAAACATTCTGCCCCTTTCAAGAAGAAGGGCGAATAAGGCTATTAATAGATTAATTCTATTCGCCCTTCTTCATGAAAACAGCAGTGATAGAGTATGAATTTAATAAGACCCTGTAGAAGGATGGCAAGGATGAGGGAGTGTTTTAGCTCAATATAAACCAATGAATAGGGACTGAATAGGATGGCAAAGATGAGGGAGTATTGAAGCTCAATATAAACCAATTAATAGTGACTGAATAGGATGGCAAAGATGAGGGAGTATTGAAGCTCAATATAAACCAATGAATAGGGACTGAATAGGATGGCAAAGATGAGGGAGTATTGAAGCTCAATATAAACCAATGGATAGGGACTGAATAGGATGGCAAAGCCAACACCTGTATTTGACGATCTTACACTTTCGAGGCCGGAGTGGACGTGTTACTGTTTTTAACATAGAAGTTGGGGTTACAAGACGATGTTCTAAAAATAGAGCCATGATAAATCGTTATTAAAAAAACGACCAAAATCAGCCTTAAGTGGCAAATGCTCCCAATCAATGTAACCAACAAGTGCTATCAATGAAAGTAAGAAAATGTGAAAGTGACAGAAAAACAGTCATAGAAAAGAAAAGTCGTTTTGGCAGCTGGGGATTGAACCCATGCATGGGAACAGCAACTCCACCTCACCATCATTTAAATGAAAGGTACACAAAAGTCAACAGTAATTTGTATCACATCAGCTTCTAGCAAAGGATTAAGGACACAGAAAACTGATCACCTGCTTGTCTGAATCACTAGCATTTCCCTGCATTAGGTTTGACCACACATAACAATGAGAAGGCTTGCATTGAAAAAAATGCAGGAGTATTATTCCCCTTTCAGGGTAAAACACGGTACTGAACACTGATGGTGTACAATCAAAATAAAGTAATAAAAACAACCCCAACAAAAAACCCCCAATAAAGATAAGTGATAATATCTGTCACATTGTCTTTTATCAACATTATGAAAAGTAAACATTTCGTCACGCGCGTACTGCATTTATTCCATCTCCAATTCTAGTTCAAGAGGAGATGAATGTACCACGAGAAATTGGCAATTCATCATGCCAGTTAAGGACTTCAAAATGTATGCACTCATTCAAGAGTTATCCTTAAGAAAATCTGATACAGCTACATTGGGAATACACTGATCGAAACTTTGAACGCTGTTTTCTCAAAACAAGAAAAAGAAGAGATAGAATAAAGCAGTATGATTTGTTAAATGAAGGGTCCTAATACAGGTTACGGTTTCATTCAATTGTTAGAAATTTTAATGATTGGTTAGGAATCTTGATCCACATGTTGAGAAATGTCCATATAGTTAGCGGTACATTTCAGGATTTAAAGAAGAATATATGATGGAAAACATTCAAGTTGGTGTAATTCTCTAACCGCAAAAATTCAGATAAAAAAAAACAACACATTTTCCATCTGTTTTCATCTTTGAAGGAAATCCCCCTCCTTATATATGATGTGTGCAGATACTTGACCAACAGAAAGTAATTTTTTAATCGTCATTTAATAGTCTGCTCAAAACACTATTTTCCATTTACTACAGCTTTATGAAATTCAAAATGCCTAGATTTCCTAAAGGAGCTTATTTAACTTGGGTCTTCCGTTTGTAGTGCAATGGTGTAGATCTGACAAACACAATAAAAGAATAATTTGTCTTTTGCCTCCCCTGCAAAATATTAATCTGCGGACTTACATGGTTAGAGAAATACACCAACGTTATTATCTTAAAACATTTTTTACAATGTTAAACAGCAAACATGCAAAGCTACCATAAGATTTAGCACCATTTCAATACATATCCTAATCAAAGTACATAAAGATTGTTAAAACAGGGAGAGAAGAAAGCATGAAGCAATACAGTTGACCTTTCCATTACCCAAGATTGATTTTAATCCTGTCTCACTTCTGCCTGAAGTGGGGGTTTCATCTGTAATGGTAGCAATTTTATTAAATGAAAAATTTGACTGGGAAATGAGTTGGGAGGAAGACATAAACCATGGGAATTTGTCTGTATACTGAAGAGAATAATCTAGGGAATTAGTTCAAAATAAAAACAGGAACTTAGACATGAAAAAACAAATCAATGACAGCAAGGCGATGAGCCAAGACATATGTTAATTTGTCACAAAATTCACATAATGTTAGAACACAAAGACCTTAAAAAACAAAAATAAAATGAAAACACAAAGTGCATCTTTCTCAGAATGTTAGCTGACTATGTATCCATATCTTACTTTGACTTACAAACAACAAAATAACCAGTTTCATCTCATTTGCAGAGACTTGCTTTACTCAAAAATAACTTTTTCCACAGAAAATTGAGACCTGAGAAAAAAAACTATGGGGCACTGCTGATGACCTAAGGCAGACATTCCACTTCACAATATTTGCTGGAACAAGACTTCAAATGCATAGAAGATATTCAACAACTTGTACATGATTCATATGAGAAAAATGGGAAAGATCCTAGAGCAAATGGCAGTGTTTTTCCTTTTTAAACAAAATCAGTGCTTTACTCATAGAATACTTTGTTCAAAGAATATATGATTGTCTACCTAGTCAAGTTGTAAAAAATCTAAATCTCACTATGATGTAAATCAACCTGGTACAGTCCAACACGTATTCTTAGTTCTTTTTGGGACAGAGAAAAATGGACAAGGAATCTGTGCAATAAAGGAATATGAATATTACCAGACAAAGGGCGAGGAATTTGTGAGGATAAGGAGTAGTTGAACGAGGAGTATGTGCTGCACTGTATATTAGAATTTCTTGAGCAGGAGACTACAAGAAATGGTTATTGAAATTAAAATATTTTGATTGTGAAAATTTGTTTGCTTTTATTGGTGGAAGAAAGGAAGTGAAGAGGGAGAGAAAAAGAGAAAATCCTCCCCTAAAATAGGAATCTTCTTTTTTTTCAGCTGTCCCGTTGCTAGCAGGGTTGCCATTTTGATTTCCAAATTTCCATCGTTTTCTATCAAGAGCATCATCCTCGTCCAAGTTAATTTCTTTCAAATCTTCCTTTATATTGTCCATCCATCTTCTTTTCGGTCTTCCTCTCTTTCTTTTTCCTGCTGGTTCCATCTTTAGGATTCTTTGGCCGACATACTCCTCATCCCTCCCAACTAGATGTTCATCTAACCCTAACCCCAAACCCTAACCCTACTTTCTCTTATTTTTGTTGCAATAGGCTGCATACCTAGAGTCTGGAGAATTTTTCCGTTTAATTCCTTATCCCCCTTCATTAATCATAAACTCCAGCGCAGCATCCTCATCTCTTCTACTTCTAGCTTCTTCTATCTCTAGCTTTTTGGTCAGTGGAGCAGTTTCCAGTCATACATCATGGCCGATCTTATGATGGTTTTATGTAATTTTACCATCATATATATATATTTTTTTTGTCACACATCACACCTGTGACTTTTCTCAAGTTATTCCAACCAAAATAGTAATCAACAATAGTCTGTCACGGACTGTTCTCTATTTTAACTAACCTGTTCTAGGAGTAATAGTTTTCCATCTGCCAGATTTCTCCATCTTTTCCCTCCAATTCCAGTCGGTCTGCGTACATTCTGTCACAAAAACCACATCCCGTCCATCAAACGCTGTGCGTTTCTCAACTTTTTTCTTTGGTTTACGAGATCTTGAAATCGTTAGACAAAGGATAACAGCAATTATTTCAATACACATTTTTCATAAGGCCTAAGATTACAAAATCATACATTGTTTTAGTTTTGTTTTGTTATCCAAATCACATATCACCGCCAAGTAGTGTTGCACCAGCTCCATGTCCAGCATTGCTGAAAACAGCGCTGGAAAAACTTTGGATCAGGTAGATAAGTCAAGCAGGTGATCAGCCCACTGTGCAAGAACCTTGAATGACACCATGAGTGTTACATTCATTGTACAATTATCATTCTGAGGGCCATGGAAGCAAGTTCAAACCGATAATTAGACTCTAGGGTAGAGATGTCTTTGAAACCATTTGGGCCAATGGTGCCATTCTTGACCAACTTTGAGCACCTTGAAGCAGACATGCAACAATTTGTCACAGATTATATTCCAAACTCTCATTTGAGAATTGGTACCCAATTCTACATGTAGGTATTGTTCAAATTATTAATGTTGTTGTTTCTATCCTAAATCTAGTAAGCCGGGTGGATTTGGGGCCAGAGGGCGCTCGCACTCCTAGTAATGTAAAGAAGAACAATAAATAGAACAATCAAATACTGAGAATAAACTGTTTATGATACCAAGAACTTTAAAAGAACAATTAGACAAATTAGTGTCAGTCAAACTTTTAAATCAACAACAAATAGAGGACCCACCAGCTACCCCTACACCAGGAACCACTGGAAGAGATGGACGTGTGTGTGTGTGTGTTAGGCACCCTATTTGTTTGTATTTGTGTATTTGTTTGTCAGTATCATCTGTAATCTGTATTGATGAAGTGAGTGGAGAAAACGAGTGTTTCGATTAAGTGTGTTGATTTCACGTGTGTACGTGTAAATAACTGTAGTGTGATTGTGAGAGTGAAGTGGTGTATTAAACTGTTATGATATAAACTTGCAACCCTATTGTTACTTGTTGGTTTATGGTTTTTCAATTTATCAAACATTATTCACTTTAAGTCCTCAGACTAGGTTCTGGAATGTAATTAACGGGCCCTAATCTACTCTGGGGAAAGTCACATTGTGACAGTCTCTTACGTTTTCTTTCCTTTAACGGGTGAATCAACTTCTTCATCCTCTGTAGATCTCTCATTAGCCACATGAGTCTCACCATCTTCACCATTGACTTTCTCTGCAAATTGATAAAAGCAATGTTTTACAATAGTAACAGATAATATTTTTTAAAAGGGATCTTTACTGTATTAAAAAAAACCAACCCAACAACATCAACAAAAAAACCCAAACACAAACAAATTTAACATCCACAAATTCTGGCATTGACAATATTGGGCACCCAATAAAAATGCAAACTGTGAGATTGGTGTGTGAATGTAATATAATCTCTGAGTTACAATAATAATAAATAATAATAATACAAGGGTAGGTTACTAATTGCCAACCACACTCCCATGTTGATGACAAAATGCTGACAAGGCTCTGGCAAAGAGCAGATGAAGTCAAGGACGCAGGCTGAAAACAACCCCTGGAAAGGATCCTGTCAATCACACAATTTAAGGGCTCTCCCATGGAGACAAAGCGGACACATATCCAGCCTGCCTTGTTCTAAAAACTAACCATTTCACCTGTTAGCCATCAATTAGCCAGGTAGGTAGAACTTTAATACTTAGGAAAATTTAAGTCTATTTTCAAACCAAGGGTAGACTGGCCTCATATCAGCTCGCTGACAATGAATTTCGTATCACAATTGACTGATCATAATAAATCTTAATAGTCTGACAGCTTCCTAACATTCATGTAAGCCATCTGATCATTATCTTTAAAACATATTTGGCATAGTCTTATCATTGAATGATACACATTGACTAATTGTTCTCATTACCTTCCACACTCTTTTCCATGGGAACGAGGTCCTCTTGCTCAGACTCCACTTGAGTAGGTTCTGTGTCTGGCTTCATATCAATACTATCAACATTTGGAAAGTCATTCTTCTCTGGGCTCTCTGGAACAATATCAATTTGTTCAGGCACTACCTCCGAGGGCTCAACATCACTAAATTCTGAGTCTGTGTCTCCGTCCAACAGATTGTCTCTGAAATTAACTTCCTCCACAGATTCTTGTGATAGTCTGCTGTCTGTTCTAAAAGATCCAGAGCCACTCCCATCTCCATCCATTTTACCTTCTGCTGTTGCTTTCAAATTATTCTCTAAAGATGCAACAATAGAGCCATGCAGCAGTTTCACTGTGTGGAGAGAAATATTTAAATTAGGATGAATTGAATGGAATGAGATACAGAATTCAAATGATTTTTAAAAATCTATCATTTGAAAGATGAGCAATTCTAAAATGCTAGAGCACTTAGCGTTGGTTCCTATTGGTTATGGCAGTTTTCTGATTAACTAAAAAAACCAAATCAATAATAACTGTTCATGTTTATTCTATGGTCTGAATCAGCCAGGACACCCAACTCTATCTGTATAAAAGTCTGTTCCTTTGCACAATGTAATGAGTAATAGTGTAGGATTGCAAACATTTTATATATTATGTATTTGAAAAGGAACAAAAACTATAAATTACAGTTTTCATTAAACCTTTAACCCACTAGCAGGTAAAAGAACTTCATATTATATGAAACCTTGGGGTCCCAGTAGCGCAGAGGTACAGATCTTGCCTCTGAAGTGAAAGGTACCGGGTTCGATTCCCGGCAGCGACACTGTCGGGTATTTTCTCCTTGAAACTCGGTGAAAACCTACATGCCACTCCCCTGGTCCTATTCAGGTAGGTGGGATCAAGAACCTAGTCCTATTGGAGACGGATGATAAATTCGGAGGTCCCATGTGCACGTTGCGCATGCTAACGAACCTTTGGTAGTTTAAAAGATCGATAAGAGTAGGCCGCAAGGCCGCTGTCTGGGGAAAATTAATTCCTACCACAAAGGTCATGGTGGATTGATCACCTGCTTGGCTTAATATCTTGATCCAAAGAAATCCAGCCTCACAGTGCTGGCCCTACACACTGTAACGGTAAAAGGGAACTGGATAAGAAAGAAAGATTATATGAAACCTTTCACAGAGTGACTGGTTGTGTTTTATGAGGTCAGAGGTTAATGAGGAAAACAGAATTGTCTAAAAACTCAAAGTGACAAACATGAGAGATGAACTTAATGGAGAATGAAAAAACCCAACCTAAAACAAATAAATCTTTAAAAAACCCAGACAGCAATTAAAATGATATATATCTACAAAAAACAATGAAATTACAGGGGAGCAGGCACTAGCAATTATAAACAGTCAAGATGGAAAATGTGAAAGTGACAGAAAAAAAGCTATAAAAGAAGATCAAACCCATATTTGTGAGCATGAACACTGCTTCAGCAGAGACAGAGAGCAACTGGCTCCATCGGTCGGGCTCATTATCTGCCACTCCAATAAAAAGTATGAATGGCATAATAAATGATCTTAAATCAGAACTCTAACTGAACGATTTTAAACATTGAAATGTATAAAAAATATGTGTTTGCAAGTTGTAAATGGTGTTGAGGATTATATTATGATTATATTGTAAAGGTAACCACTGGAAGTGGAAGAATGCCACAGATGGTATGACCTTAATATAAGGAATTGGCATGCCATATAATCAAATTAATGTTGAAAAGAATGATTCATACTTCTATGCAGGTGAAAGCTATATAAATAATTAAGTTATTGATAACATTATTATGATTATAATCAAATGTTAAAAAGTCTTTCTAAAGAGAATACAAAGCAGACAGAATCAGTCAATGAAGAGAGTGTGTAGTCTGTGTCTATGTTGCCCGTGTATGATATCATATTTTTCAATTATGTGTGAGGCGTTGTTAAAGAAAAAACGCGTGTAATATTGAGTGTAATCAAACTTAAACAAGAGAGGTGAGAGGGAAAGGCACTCCCAATATATTGAAAAGTTTAGTGTTGCAAACACTAGCTAACATACACGTTTCCCTCCTAGACTTGAATAACGACTGGTACTCCATTTTGACTGTGAGAACACACTTTCTCTAACTATAAGGAACAATGGTGAACATGAATCAGTGCAATGTTTGTCTAGAGTAAACATCTTACCTATGTCACTGACCACACTCAGAAATGAACAAACAAGCCTAAGACGTCCGCCATTTGTTTGGCTTGTTGATAGCGACCGTCATGTGATCAAAAAGGGCAAATTTGATTTGCTATTTAGGGACGAAAATGAAAGTACGTTGGTTTTACGACGTATACTTTTGAAATAACAATAATTGTTAGCTGTTGGACTTAATATTTGTATATCGGTCGACTCTCATTACCCGATGAATGTTAGTTGTTTGTTGATAATGATATCAAGGAAGACAGGTCAACCCTAAATTGTCGCAAAAATTAAAAATATCGGAAAGGAGATTGCATGATCATATGTCATGTGACATCTATTTTCATCAACCTGATTTTCCTCGCGTCAACGATCACAACATTGTCGAGTGGAACGACTCGACGTGTACAGTAGTAGATAGTAGATAGTGCAGTGATTTTTGTGGTGATGACTAGTCTAGTCGTGACCTGATCTTGTTTAACCGAAGAGTCATTTAGACACTCATATTATATCGTTTATACTGTGTGGATTACCAAGCGTGTCGCATTTTTTTCTTTAGTTCAAAAGAAAAAGGTCAGTATCCTCCACTGTTAAGACATTTTTTGGGGTTGTGGACCGACCAGCTGATTTATCAAACTCATTATAATTGCTCTGCATTTAGGTCCTTCCAAAATATTCCTAGGCCTAGGAGCCACATAAAACACTCTTCTGGTTGTCTCTGCTGTCATGGTCCAGCTTTCTTTTACCCATAGAAAATCTAATGGACAGCACCAAGGATTTGTTTATAATTTCATATTTTGTGTTGAGAAAGTGATCTCACTGTTTCTACAAAGTGTAACAAAGTCTTCTGTAACCTTACCATTGCTGACTAAATTCCCATACACACAGATTTGTAATCAGTCAGTATGAGTTAAGGTTGGTGGTTGGGATTATTTGTATTGTTACTAATAATAATGATAATACTTTTTACGAAGTAGTTCCTTGCCCGACGCACCCCTATATATACTGGAAACGCTCGACATAGCAGCCCTATGTCTACCGGAAACGGTCGACATAGCAGCCCTATATCTACCGGAAACGGTTGACATAGCACCCCTATTAACGGTCGATGTCGAAGTGGCAGAAAGGTCAGAAAGTTATCTCTTACATAAAGCTAGAACTAGGTAGGTACTTTAGGGTTGGGTTTAGGGTTTAAGCAGGTCTGTTTCGGGCACGAAACGCAAGTGGCCGAGGCAGGTCTATTTCGGACACGGACGGCTTGCCTACTTTTTATTCATCCAAATTTAGAAAATTCATTATAATACAGACATGCTTTTTAAAATTAGAAGTAAAGTCAGTGTACAGAATGGAATGGCATATGAAACTAGGGTCTAGATAATATTATACACAATTGATGATATCATACACAATAGATAAACAATGTCACAATATTGATAGTAACTTCATTCTGTATACAAATTGATTGATATATATATATAAATATAATAAAAATGGTAGTAGTAGACAAAGTCAATAGACAAATAGAACGAAGTGTAAGAATTCTCTGTGCTGATGACTTTGAAGAATTTAGGAATAATCATATGCCCAGAGTGGTAGAAAACCTCCCAGGTTTTATCAATAGCTGAGGGGGTACCCAAAAAGGCCACTTGTTTTTTGGCCTGTCTTTAATTAATACTGCTCAGTGTATTGTTCATGGTGCCAGTAAAGCGTTAAGGACAATATGGGCTGGTCACCTGCTTGTCGGAGATTATTTGATTCATAGAATTTCCAGCTCTTTGTTCAGTCGTATTTGTTGGTCAGGGTACGTGCATTTATGGAGGGTATCTTGTGCCTTTCATGGCTGAACATAGGGCTAGTCCCAAAACTGCTCTGCAGTATTAATGGGGTTTGATCAAATAAACAACAAACAGGAATAATCAGGGGAATGCAGTGGCGCAGGGGTACGGTTCTTGGCTCTGAAGCGAAAGGTTCGATTCCCAGCAGCGTCGGATATTTTTCTCAGTGAAACTCGGTGAAAACTTATATGCCACTCCCCTGATCCTATTCAGGTAGGTGGGATCAAGAACCTAGTCCTATCGGAGACGGAC
>JARBEQ010253531.1:0-10976 GCA_030265355.1 Tritonia tetraquetra
GAGCAATACACTGGGCAGTATAAATCATAATCAAGGTCAATAATCAAATTAATGTAGCCCTTGTGGTCACCTCCTCAATTAATTTTTTTAAGACTTTATTAAAAGGCAAGAATTTAAAAGAGGAAAAAACTCCATGCAGTCCCGTCTGAAAAAAACGAAGGCAACCCCTCACTAAAACCACTTGACACAAAAAAGCAATTTGTAATGTTTTAAAACGTTAGTACCTCCCCTACCGGGCCTTACAGAAGCGGGACATTAATATATCTAATTCATAGTATGGAAAATGTGAAAGTGTCAGAAAAAAAAGTCATAGAAGAAAGAAAAGTGGACTGTCGACAGTCGGGATCGAACCCACACCAGCGAACGACAACACCGCCTAGCCGGAGACAAAACCAGACGTTCAACCGATTGAGCTAATCCGCCACGCCTACCATTATTAATAGTGCCTTCTTGATGTCTAGATATTCCATCTCTTATGGGATTTGAACGCGCACAGCCGGAAAAAAATTGCTTTAACCTCTACGACAGGGCCGGGATTCAAACCTCGTACCTGCCGATCCGTGAGCGATTGGTTATACCACAGTGCCCCCTTGTAACGTTAAATGGCGGCCACAGAAAGAACGCTTATTGCATACTTGATTCTTTTTTATAGAAAAAAAACGATTTAAAAACCCCAAAACAAACAAACAAACAAAACAACCAAGACACTCTCTGTAAATGACAGGACCTTTAAGAGACTGCACACACGCATGTCAACACATACACACACATACACACAAAACATGACCATCACTGGTCTGCATAAACACATAAACACATGTAAAGCTAATGAGGAGAACTAAAAATGTACCTTTTTCTCTCTTCTTCTTCAAGCTTTTCTCTGTGACGTTCTATTTCTTGCTGCTTGGAGTGAATTTTCTGGAAAAACAAGGAGAAAAACATTATAATAGAGAAATCTTTCTTTCTTATCCAGTTCCCTGTTACCATTACAATGTAGGGCCCGCTCTATGAGGCAGATTTACTCTGATCAAGATATACCGCCAAGCAGGTGATCAACCCACTGAGACTTTATTGTGGTGGAATTAATTTTGACCGGACAGCAGCCTTTTCGCTTACTCTTCTTGATTTCCAACTGACAAGGGTTCTTTGATGTGCACAACTTACACACGGGACCTCCAAAATGATCGTCTGTCTCTGATAGGACTAGGTTCTTGATCCCACCTACCTTCATAGGATTAAAGGAGTTTTTACCGAGTTTTATAAAAAGAAAAACAACAGTTGTCGCTGCTGGGATTCAAACCGATACCTCTGAGCCACTGGCACCCACATAATAGAGAAATACTGAATCTAAAATAAAAAAATGTTTTTTTTAAAAAGAATATCATTTAACATCTCTTTCATTAAAAAGCTTGTAACACAGACCTGTCAATCTAACAATAATCAATATGAAAACAAAACACCATTTTCAGAATATAAAAAAATAAGAATATAGAGAAAGACAATCAACATTAGATATCTAAAATTGTATTCAAACATGACAGTCATGTACTTATGTAGGAAAACCTTCATAAACATTAACATTAGCAAAGCAAATTTTGATACATCAGAATCTTAACTTGGAGTTAAGGAATCTAAGATTGAGAGGCAGGCCTTTGGGAACTTGGAGATCAATGATGACGAGGGTACTTTGGAGGGACTTTGTTTTTAAAAAATGTATACAATTCTGCTAATAGAAGACATTATTCGGATAGGAATTGGGATTAGAATAATTAGAAATGAGTAGACACAATACCTGTGAATGTAAACCCCCCCCCCCCCCAAAAAAAAACAACAACCCCAAACTACCTTATGATGTTCCTTGTGATCTTCCTTCAATCGTTGAAGTTTTGGCTTGATCTTGGCCAGGCTGCACAAATGATAGAACAAAATTTAAGCCAATGTCATGATAGTTATAAAAAAACAACATTTACAGCAATTAATAGACCCCACAACTAAAATACAAAGATATAAACCCAACTTAACCCCCCCCCCCCCCCCCAAAAAAGGAGGCGAGGTGGCAGAGTGGTCTAGACTACAGATTTCCATGGCGAGTGTTGTGGGTTCAAGTCTGGCTTCAGGCACTTCGTTTTGTCCCTTTTCTATCTTTTTTTCTTATCCAGTTCCCTTTTACAGTGTAGGGCCAGCACTATAACTGCTGGATTTCTGTGGATCAAGGTATTAAGCCAGCAGTTTTTTCCCTTGCACAAGAAACTTTACTCCATTTGCCTCTCGACCCAGGTGTAGAAATAGGTACCAATTCCCAAACGAGTCTTGGGAAAGTATTCTGCAATAGGCCAGCGTCACTTGTCCGCTTCACGCTACCGAAACCGGGGTAAGCTCCGGCCCTATGAGCCTTAAAGGACATACCATACCACCACCCCCCCACCCAGACAAACAAAACAGAGATGCCGCATATAACATAAAATTATACTATTTAATTTGTTTTAATTGAGGGAAAAATGAATTAAAACATTAATTGTTTAGATATGCAAAACTTCTTTCAAATAAAAACGAAACATTTCACGCACCACTCATCCTGCTTCTGTTTGACGAGTCCCTCCTTAGTCTCCACCAGTCGTTGAATCCTGCATTCCAGCTGTTCTAGTTTGGACGTCATTAGAAACGACAGGGCACGGTCATGGTCTTCAAACTGGGTCGTCCTCTTCAACACACACAGCTGGGGAGCAGGAAGGGCAAATATAATAATAAAAACCATATGATGTAATTGTCCCTGATATTCTAATATGTAAGCATAATCTTTCTTTCTTATCCAATTCCCTTTTACCATTACAGTGTAGGGCCAGCACTATGAGGCTGGATTAATCTGGATCAAGATATTAAGTCAAGCAGGTGATCAACCCACTGTGACCTTTGTAGTAGGAATTAATTTTGCCCGGACAGCAGCCTTGCGGCCTACTCTTATCGATTTTAAACTGCCAAGTGTTCTTTAACATGCGCAACGTGCACACGGGACCTCCAAGTTTATCGTCCGTCTCCGATAGGACCAGGTTCTTGATCCCACCCACCTGAATAGGATCAGGGGAGTGGCTAATAGGTTTTCACAGAGTTTCAAGGAGAAAAATACCCGACAGTGTTGCTGCCAGGATTCGAACCCGGTACCTTTCACTTCACAGACGAGAACCGTACCTCTGTGCCACTGGGACCCCTGTATAATATGATAGACAAAGTGGTAAATTCTTTCTTTCTTTCTTTATCAACAACCTTTAGTACCTTTCAGTGTAAGCTTTATGCGTGATACACAAACTTTCACCATTGATCCCTATTTAGTGACATCCTCTTGGCCTCTAGATCCTCTCTTTTTTATTATTTCTGCAACTGCATCCTGCCACATTTTCTTCGGTCTACCTCTGGTAGTTTTTCTAGTATTTGTTTAGGGATTCTGCTATCTTTCATTCTGTATCCAAACCACTTACCCCATTACACCCTAATCCCCCTGAAAGCAACCGGAAAATTCCATGGCACCTACCCCTAGTCTGCCCCAAATTGCCTGCACACACCGAGTGTCACTAATAACTTGATAGTAATCGAAAGTAATGTTTATCCCGATACCTCGCTTGCTAGTCTTGTTTCCAATACTTTTGTTGTTAATTCTTGGAAGTCTATTGAATGGTTCTTGAGTTACGAAGTTTTAAAGTTTTCTTTCCGATTTTAAGAACGGCATTGGAATTTCTTCAGGAATGCATTCATGTAGATTAATTGAGACTGTATTTGGTTGTGAACTTTGTGATATCCACTTTTGCAAAGGACTCTGCTTCTCAAGCTACCATTAAAATATGTAAATGTCTTGATAACAACAATGAGGGTGTATTGACAACAATTCTAAATAATAGAAAAAAGATTCAGAATTTTTTTTAATGGTCAATTTATACAAGATCATAAAAGTATATGTGCATATGAAAGTTCAATTCTTTGAACCACAAAATGAAAAAAATATATAAAAAATTCATTGATATCTTTTGTCCTAAAGGAATTTTTGAAAATAGTGAGCATGTCATTTTGCGGAGTTATGCCCCTTTGCTTAGGAATACAGAGCATACCTCCTGTCTTACCCCTTAGGGTGTAATGGGTTAATTTTTTTTGACTTTCAGTTTTTACTTCGTCCCTAATCCTAGTATTTCTAATCTCTCTTTTGTTTTGCCAATTGATCTTCACAGGAGTTTCATTTCTGTTGCCTGTTTCCTTTTATCTCTACTGTCTAGTGTCCATGATTGACTTCCATATCAAAGTTGGGCAATAAATTGAGTTAAAAATGACATTTTTGTTTTGGTTGTTAGCTGTTTCTTACCGATAGAAGAATTTCCAAGTTGCTTAGATAATTTTCTGATTTATTTCTTCTTTCAGACTACCATTTGACTTGATCGTTACTCCTAGGTATTTATAGCTATCAGCCTGTTCCAATTTTCATGTTTCTTTGGTTCTCTACTAATTAGCATAGTCTTTGTTTTCTTTGTATTTATTTTCAGACCTCTTTTCTTTAATTCCCTGTTGTGAAAATCTAAGTTGTGCTGTTGATCTTGTTGAGTTTTTCGAACTATCACTAAGTCATATCCAAATGCAATATAGATCATTTCTGGATAGCGGTGGGCAGAAAAATAAGTAAATGAATAATAATTCTTTCTGGCGCTGAAATGACCTACATGTGTCGATAGAGCCCTAAAACAGCAAAAGACAAACAATAATTATTTTTATTGCTCTTGTGTTTTTTTTATAACCTTACACCGAAAGGTACTGAAAAGGTTATTGATAAAAAAAGAAAGGATTTTTAAAATAGAAAACCGAACAAAACTCACCTAAATGTTATGTATGTCTATGTTCGGCATTGATTGAGAATGCACAAGCGTGTGTGCGTGTCTTCGGGCATATTAAGTGTGATAAGCGTTGTGTGTTTTCATATATTTTGTTTTTTTGCTAAGGCATGCCATATCTTGGACACTTGTTGTAACCGATTTTGTCGAGTTTTTTCCAAATATCACCAAGAGAGAGAGAGAGAGAGAGAATATGTCTACTCTTGTAATTTTGTAGTTTGTGAACATGTGTCATGACAAATGTTATTATTATATTGATATTGTAAAGTGCACAGAGTATGGCCTTGTCATGTGTTGTGTGCTATAGAAATGCTAGGTATTATTATCATTGTTACTTTTATTATTATCATCATTATTACTATTATTGTTATCATTATTGTATAGAATATTGGTAAATTGTCTTTATGGCATATTGAAATATAAATCGCAACTCCCTGTACAAATTTCCAGAAATGGATAAATAAAGTTAATCTTATCTAAATGCTAACATTATTAGCTGAACTGATTCTAATTTCCACATTCCTACTTGTAAGGGCCTCATACCTTGGCATTGCTTTGATATTGAATCCATTAGTAATATTTGAATATAAACAACAATGGACTAAGGATGCACCCTTGTCTAACGCCTAAATCTATTTTTAACTCATTTGTTTTACCAGAATTGTTATTGACATCATGTTCTTTGAGGGTTTTCCACAACTCTTTCCTTTTCACAAAATCAAATGCCTAATCAATAAAGAATTCAAGCCCTATCATTGCTGAAATAAAAATGATGATGACAATGACGTACCTGAGCAAAAGAATCCCACATAGCCTCTTCATCCAGAATGGCTCCAGTGGTGATGCCAAACTGTGGGGACACAGGACATGAAGTGGACTGTTTCTTGATAGGGGATGACGACGATGATCGATTCATAACCGGCAAACTTTTCTCAAACACATCCTCTTTCCTGCCATACCAAGACAAGGTTTCAAATACAAAATACAAGCAAGGTATTGCTTTCCTAACACACTCATAAAGCAAAAATCCCCCCCCACCATAACCCATAATATCATGTAAAATGGCCTGGTCAAATTCTGTGTTAACGAGGACTTTGAAAAACTCAAAACTAAAAAGTTGTGCCTGTGAAATTTAGTCAAATATTGAGCCAGCTATAAATAAATATGATCATCCAATTAATTCACAACTCTGTAAACACTAATGTGAAGCTTCTTGCAAACATTAACACAACAGCTCGTACAACAGATAAAATAAATATGCACTACATGTCCCACCCACCTCTATATAAGCTAGAAATTTCACAGATCTTTTATAAGTCAGGCAAATTAGGATGAAAAGTTAACAAGCCTCAATACATTTCAAAATGGCAATCGCACCCATACAATTTACCATGCACTTTTTTACTTCAACTATGGCTTTATATGTTACTTAGAAATTATTTTTTTAATGGAGAGAAAGCAGGGCAATAAAATTAAACTAAACTGTTTAAAACAACGAAACAAATTTTAAAAGACACAATCAATATTTAAACTTTAACTTACGAAGTGTCACTTTTCTCAATTTCATCCTCTAGATCAGTCAAAGCTTGAGTTATACTGCTGAGTTTCAGGCTTTTTTGGGAAGTATCCCCGACTTCAGAGAGAATGGAACAGTTTCCATTGAAATCCTGCAGGGCGATAGGAGAAGCATCCAAACCAAAGCTCTCACTCAAGGAGCCATTTCTCTCCTCATGAAGATGTGACAGGGGTGGGGAAGACAGTTGATCAAGATCATTCTTAAGAAAAAAAATAATGTCAATGTCAATAGTAGTGGCAACGATTGTCAATAATAAGATAAGCTTAAACAACTGAGCGTTTTTGACTCTATACAATTATAATGAGCGAGGACACTTTAAGAGTTGTTTCCCTTAAAAGTTGTTAGACCTCGGTAAAACTGCTAGATGAAGATGGTGCATCAATAGGGATGTCTTGGGAAAGGATTTTTCCGATTTATACCTATAAATTGTAGAATATGGGTCCAAAAAAATCACTACTCCTGTGTACTTACTTCAGCTGTAACTGTTATTTGTCTTTTTGTTAGGCTTCGTGCGTAAAACATTACAAAAAATAGTGTTTTGTGGTGCAAGGGAATGTATGAAATGTACATAGTCATATGTTTGGAAATACAGAAGATCCACTAATGAACCTATTGCATCTATCAGGACAGCTGATCGACCGAAAGTAACTCAAAACGTTCACCAATGTTTCAGTTAAAATGCTTTTAAAGAATGCTAAAATGTTCATAAGAAAACATTTTCCCTATCTCCCATGCACTCTGCCTTTTCTTTCAATCCTCTTCTTCTATTTATATATATCTGTTTGGAAAACCGATTAAAAAAAAGACCCCCTTATTCTCAACGAAGTAGTTCCTTGTCCGACGCACCCCTATATCTACCGGTCGACATGGCAGTCCTATTAACAGTCGATGTCGAGGTGGCAGAAAGGTCAGAAAGTTATCTCTACATGTAAAGCACACAAAGAGAATAAGCAATAAAACCAGCTTGGGTTTCAAAACGCGATATGTTTGCTATATTGGTTGATTAAATGAAAAAATCATCACCTGAGCGAAACAGATCAGATTGCTACTATCTCGCCATAATTTGAGTGCCACTGCCCGTAACCCGTAATTTTGGAGGCCTTGCCGTAATCTTTTACACTGAACCTGAAACCGTAAAGTTGGAATGGAATGTTTTAGCTTCTCTTCTAAATTCTAAGCAACACAAAAGATCTTACCTTAAGTCGATTAGCATCAAGATGCCTGGAATATGAAAGCTGCCCCTTTGGAGTGTCCCTCAGAGCATTTACAACTGCAGACATCCTTGTCTTCTTTGGAGCTCGTTCTTGCCTGGATGAAATGAATGAATGGGACACAATACTTTTTAAAAAAAGAAACATCAAAGTATTGATTGTGGCCGACAAAATTAGAACTTATCATAAGTACAGTACAATAACCTAACTAGATAGAGGTCTAAATCATATCTATGATTATCGGTCAAATTCAAATGACGATTTTGTTTAATTTTTAAATAGGGTACAAGAGAATTCAAATCATTCAAACCTTTTCCACACTTTCGATTTACACAGCCGCCATTGTCTGTTAGTCAGACCAGAGACTGAAATAGATGGAGCCAAACCTCTCTCTAAGAAACGAACCAAATTTTCTTCGGAAACTAAGTACATTATCACAGCAAATAGCAAGTGGAATTTAAAGTATTTTATACAGTAAAATGAACTGAATTATTTTAATTTGCAATCGTTTTATCAAATACAAGAAAACAATGTCAAAATATTAAATCTATACGATATGTGTAAATTTTAGAAAAATAAAAAGATGATAATCCAATATGGCAAACTGGATGGCGAAGAAGGAAGGGAGATCACTCCCTTTTTCTTTTCTTGTTTTTATTCTGCGAAATTGTGATTGATGAATGATCATGTAAACTAAAACGAAATCCCCTCTCTCGTGAGTTTCACGTTGTATTTTTGTTGTTTATCAGTATCTAAAATACTTCTTTTTTTAAAACTTTTACCCGTTGTTCTTTGCCTTGGAATTTTGCATCATACATTCTACTCAGTACAGGATATCACTGATCAGAGGAAATGTTATAAATGTGGTTGTTGTTGCTGGTGAAATCTTCTCCAGTTCTATCCACACTTCTATATCATGCTAAGCAGATAGATCCTATCGATAAATAGTCTACTCTGCATAGAAAAGAAAATTGTCTGCATTTAAAGTGGCAGATTAGCTCAGTCGGTAGAGTGGGGACCCTCTATGATCTATCTCTGGCAAGGGTGAGGTATCGTTCGTAGGCATTCCGTTCGATCCTTCCTTTTGACAACCACTTTTCTTCTCTCTAACTCTCCATGGGTTTTTTTCATGACACTATCAAATTTTCCTTCTTTCCTTGATATCATTTTTATCATTAACACATGTAATAGAGTAGAGTGATAACTTCTTAGAGTGTTTCTAGAAAAGACAACTCCTTATTTAGTTCTTTGTTTCTTGTTTGTTTGATCGAACCCCATTAATATCGCAGATCAGTGTTGAGGCCAGCCCTATGTTCAGTCATGAAAGTCGCACAAGATACCCGCCAAAATGCAGGCATCCCGACCATCCAAACATGACTGAACACAGAGCTGGAATTATTCGGATCAGAGAGTCCCAGACAAGCAAGTGATCAGCTTACGAGTGTTAATATTGTTGTCTTGTTTGATTTTTCTGAAGGATGCCTACAGGACAAGAGACATGGTTTCAGTGTTGTCACCATTTAAAGGTAATTATATTTGACAGTTTGATTCTTTGTCTAGCCCTATTTTTTTAGGTTGTTTTAAACATAAAGAATGTGTAAACAATAGATAATTGCCTTCTTGTTTGGTGCCCTTGCATCCATAGAATTTCCAGCCTTGTGTTTTGCCATCCATGATAAGCTGGGCCTCTGATAAGCCTGAGGTGGCAGCCCCACCACTTATCTAGGTAACAGTGAGGTAATCTCCTACTTGCCGGAACCAAACTGATTCAAAGTAATAAACCTTACACCGAAAGTTCTAAAAGGTTATTGATAAAGAAAAAAGAAAGATAAGCTGGGGTATATTAGTGTTGTGTGTATCGCTGGAGCGTGTTTGATACCCGCGGTCACTAGACATGGCGGACAGATGCAAACGGAATCATCTCCAAATCATCAAGCCAGTCAGTTATTCAGACAGAAATGGATCAGTAAGTCATTTGAATCTCACTAGTTTATTCGCCAACCAAAACACTTGGCTGTACTGTGATTGGTTGTCGTGTCGTCTACCTTTTCCCAGCTACCTAGGCACATGGTGAGTGGTGACTAAAAAGCGAAGAGAGGTTTAGTTTGTCAATTTAAGAGATAAGGGGCTTACTAAAACTTAAAACAATCTGATGTCGGTGCTAATAGTACACCACAGTGTGGTGCTTTTTTTATGATAATCAGTTTTACACATTATTAGTGGCCTGTGTGTGTTCAAATTTTGGGATGAGTCGGATTTTAATCGTTTGGCATCTTTTAACTGCTAATACTAAACCAATTATCTAGCTACTACAGCAACAAAAACAACTAATAATACTACTACTACTACTAATAATAATAATGAAGAATATGACATGATGATATTGTTCAGCATCTTCAAATCTACACACAATGCACAATAACACACAATTTCAAATTCCTAGTCAGAAAATGTTTATAAATTGAAATCATTCATGGTTTTGGTTTTATTTCTTGAAAAAATGTAATTCTGCTCGAATCTTGGCTTAACTTTTTTGGTGCGGTCAGTCCTAATGGAGATATTGGCAGTGGAAATACTAACCAGTAGCCAGGTCAAGTCTCAACAGTGCCCAGCCACCCAGCCGTGAACAGTTGTCACGATGATATGAATCCGGGGAACGTTGGTTGGAAAGGGGGGGGGGGGGTGTTTGATGTGTTTGGATTTGTAGGCCACAGGCAGACAGGATGTTAGCAACAGGCTTGCCCGCTCTTCCATAAAAATTACCCGTCCATTTATTCGTTAATAATATTAGGATTATTCGAAAGACTGCAAGACAGTATTTCAGAGGGTATGATCCAAGCCTAGGGTGCATCGAGAGACATATATGTACGTTATTCAGGGCTGGCCCCAACACTACTTTGCAATACTCATGGTCAATTGAAATTGACCAAACCTGCTTTAGATCTCAATACTAGCCGCTTCTTATTTATAGAATAAAGTTGAATTATCATTTTGGCATTAAAACTTGTGCTGTGAGAGAGACACAAGTGGGCAAACCTTTTCCTGTGCGGGCTGCAACATTGTCAATTCAAATGTGGTCTTATCTCCAAACATCTGGGATCTTCGACTCCAATGTTAAGTCTGCCCTTTCATATGGCTCTGAAACATGGAGAAGAAATAAATCAACGGAACAAAAACTCCAAACTGTCACCAATAGGTGTCTGAGACATCATGAATGTCCACTGGCCAGATACAATCAACAATGCAGAATAATAATAATAATAATAAAGCATTTATATAGCGCCATATTCCATTTTGCAATGCTCAAAGGCGCTCTACAAAATA
>JARBEQ010253542.1:0-10975 GCA_030265355.1 Tritonia tetraquetra
GCTATTCACATGGTTTGCTTATCAATTGAATTGTCAGGTTTCTAGTCGCTATTCACATGGTTTGCTTATCAATTGAAGTGTCAGGTTTCTAGCCAAAAGCTATTCACATGGTTTGCTTATCAATTGAAGTGTCAGGTTTCTAATCAAAAGCTATTCACATGGTTTGTTTATCAATTGAAGTGTCAGGTTTCTAATCAAAAGCTATTCACATGGTCTGTCAGAGAGACAGAGCTAAATTGTAATTTTAAAATAACATGTGATTACACGTGGATAGATCAAATCGCTTTCTCTCTTTCTTGACCAAATAACATTTTATCTTTCATGTATGTAAGGTTTAGTTGTGATTAACATGAATGTTCTCCATCTATCTCTCTTATTTCCACATCTTTTTTTCCCATCATCATGTTTATCCTCTCTTTTCTAGCATCTCTGAAATCGGCATCTCTCTATTGGTCTACCTGGTGGCAATTAACCCTGTTATTTACAGTTACGGGTAGAAATGGGAACCAATTCTCAGATTAGATTTGGGATAGTAATTTGCAATAGACCAGTGTCCTATCCAGAGAGTGACAAATTGTCACTTGTCCGCTTCACGCTACCGAAACCTGTTTAACTCTTTCCGTGCCAAGCTATTTTTAGACTGATTTTTTTTTCTCAGGGAGGTCAGCTAAAAGCCTCTCCACTGAAATACAATCAGTGCTTAGATAGGCTTATTATGTATTATGTATTTCGTCGATTGGCACGGAATGAGTTAAGCTCCCGCCTTGTGAGTGAGCCTAAAGGGTCTCTAGGAATTCCCCCCCCCCCCCCTTTCCTACAACCATTCTATTTCTATTGAGACCCAAACTACACTTAATAGCTTGCTGTCTTCTCTGCTCTAAGCCTAAACTATCTGTTTTAACTTGTTTCCTTATCTTAATGTTTCGTATTCTGTTTCTTTTCGGTAAGCCCTGTTACTGTTACCTGCAACCTACTTTTATTTCTCTAGCATCCATGTTTCTCTTCCATTTGGCACTAACATTGAAACCATGAAAAAGAAATCTTTCCGATTACAATTAAATTATAGCATCATCAAACCAGCTGATCTCAACTTACGGAATTTGGTGCATTCACATCTTCACGAGGTGTCTGAGAAGGAATATGAAATATAAATGATTTGGCAGGACCAAGATATTAAGCCAAGCAGGTGATCAACCCACTGTAAAAAATCAATATATCTATGTAGAAAATAGGTGCAACCACCGAGTGACCCGACGCAGAGAGACAAATCAAACAAGAACAATTTTAATTCTAAGGTTGTGTTTGTAGTTCTTTCCGTTTTCACACACACACACACACACAAAGAGGAACTAATAATGGTGGCCACATAAACCCACAACAATGGCATTACCTATTCCCTTTATGGAGGATTCCATATTCTTCACATAGTCTAGGCTAATGCGGATTCATCTCGACTGAACATTTTTAACATGTAACATGTAATACATTTCACACAAATATTCAGTCGTATTGAAAACATAATTTCTTTTCTTTCTTTCTTTCTTATCCAGTTCTCTTTTACCATTACAGTGTAGGGCCAGCACTATGAGGCTGGATTTATGTGGATCAAGATACATATTAAGCCAAGCAGGTGATCAACCCACTGTGAATTTCTTTTCTACTAATACTTATTTTTAATAAAATGATCAAGTGTAAAGTAAACACATTAAAAAAAAGAGTGGACAGAATACAGAATACCTTATCTTACTAAAATCAAAAGCTACATTTCATCCATCAAATTACATTTGATAGATTTGAGGCTATAGTTAGATACAGGGAATTCATATTGAGCTGAGCAACATGTCATATAGAAATAGACTTAAAGACAACAACTAGCCTTTTTTTTTATCAGGTAAGTGGCACAATAATGATTTTTTAAAAACAGGAACTAAGACTAGATAATAAAACAATGTATTTATACATATTTCAACACTTTTGGAACCAATAAAATATTACGCCATTTTGTTTCATTAGTGCTGGTTACTGTTCTTTCTTATTTGTAAATTTCATTTTGTGGTGAACGATTTTGTCAATCGTCTGCAACCTGAGAGTTAATGAATTACATGAGAAGACAATTGGAATTAGTACACTTTAATAGATCGCCGCTAAATAATATTGTCGTCTTTCAAATATCAATAATTGTAATTGTAGATTTACGACATGACAGCACTTGAAGGCAATGATATATCCAAAGATGGTAAATATCATCAACAAACTATAGTATCCTTTTCTTTCTATCACCACATCTTCCTGATTGACTAATAAAATCGTTATCACAGCTGGTTCCAGTTTAATTTTGATTATATATCATCACAATGGTGATATCATGGAGATATGACATCAATTTGAGCTAAGTAAGATTTGTTGTCATTTGTAACAAAAAGAAAACAATTCTGACTATTTGTCTACAAATCGTTTCTACAAAATTGATATCACAAATAATAATAAGGTGATTTGTTGCATCCAATTCATCAACATATACAATATTAGCCCATCCCTTTTGGTTAATGCTATTTTTGAGGGTTTTACTACCTAGGTAATACTAACTATTGTAGATATAACCAAACTCTGAAAAAAAATTGTGTAGCTCACTGTTCTATCATTCATTGCTGTGGCAACCTGATTCAGACTTTTCCCAGTAATGTATTCTGCGACTGCTACTAACATCACTTTGAAAGTGGCTAATTATGTGTGGCCTCCTTGATTTGACAATAGATCAAAGTCAAAGCAGGAACCAAACCTATTATTTCATCAAATATCAATATTTGGTCAGTAGACAACAAAGATCAAACCATAGCATTAGCACTCAATTGAAAAGCCACACGAATAACTTCTTGTAGTTGAAACTGTGAATTGTGAATCACTTACATCGACAGAGTGAATCGTCAAATAATTGCTTTAGTATTTTCTCATCATTTGTTTCTAATTGCATCAAATGACATATTAATAATCATTAGATAAGGGTCAATTAATGAAAAAATGGAGATTTAAAAACAAACAAGTGCTTTCTCGGTTCTTTTTCTTAAGTGCTTGAAAATTTGAATAGTGATTTAGTTCAAATAACTTTAATATAAAAATAAAAACAACAAGGAGTGTATGCATAAAAATGAATGTAAATATTAAATGCTGTGAGTGCATGGATGCAATACGACTTTTGCTGTAACCATTTTAATGTCACTAAACATTTAGTAGTGATAAAGTCATGCAATACAAGGAGTGGTACACACAAGGTTAGAAAACACACTTTTGCACACATCAAACTAAAGGGGGCATATTCACGTCTGTAATGATAAACAATGGACGGAGAAAGCACGCGAATAGAATGAATGCTTTACTATATTAAATTATATCTTGAACTTAGTTGAGTCCATCACAGTTTTTAATCCAGCTCAATTGTTGCTGGCTAGTTTAAAATGTTTTACAATTTCTTTCCAAACCAAGAAGTCCAAGACTGATACCTAACAATAACAACATAATGCTTTGACAATTCTTGTGGACAGCTGAACAAAACAAAAGATGAAAATTGTTGCTATCTTTGAGAAAACACCCAGACAGCCATTCTAAAAACATGGAAAGATAGTGCATTGAAAACAAATAATATGAAATATTCACAAATAAAAAAATAGGCACACACAAGGAAGTACTGTAAATGAATGAAACATAACAGGTATAGGTTCACAAGGTATGTTGTTCAAACAATCTTACTACTATCTCCATTTCCTCTTCTTGTGGAAGTGGTGCAGGTGGTGTCATGTCCTCTGGTGGTGTGGGGCTAGGAGTCTTTATAGTATAATTAGTACAACAGGTTCATTAATTCATTCCTGTTTTTGTTAAATTGTGACTCTAGTTTTCCAAAACGTTATTCTTCTTTCTTCTTTCTTATCCAGTTCTCTGTCACCATTACAGTGTAGGGCCCGCTCTATCAGGCGGATTTACTCTGGATCAAGATATTAGGCCAAGCAGGTGATCAGCCCACTGTGACTTTTTATAGGAATTTGACCGGACAGCGGCCTTTCGGCCTACTCTTCTCGATTTCCAACAGCCAAGGGTTCATTAACTTGCACAGGGGACCTCCGAAATCATCGTCGTCTCCGATAGGATTTGGTTCTTGATCCCACCTACCTTCATAGGATCAGGGGAGTGGCAAATAGATTTATACCGAGTTTTATGAAGAAAAATAACAGCAGCTGTCTCCGCTGGGATTCGAACCCGTTACCTTTTGCTCCAAAGGCCAGAACCATACCTTTGAGCCACTGGGATCCCGTTTGCCGAGACACATACTAAATTACCAGTCAACTGTAAGAGAGTGAGTTAGATGACTTTGGAGACCTTTAATTAATTCAGAAATATTTAATAAAAAAAGGTTTTGATTACACATTTAGATCCATAACAAATTGATGTAACTATAGACACTAGTGAACTCGTCATCTTTTTTACTCTGCAAAATATACACAGCAATCAATTTCAACTTTCAAACACGGTGAATGGTGCGTGCCTGGGTCTAAGATACAATTCTAGCGGTCTAGTAGTACAAATTCCAAATCACAATTTAGATCGAACGCAAGTGGGTGTTACATTTTGTCGGATGCATTTGATTCCGTGGAACACTATCTATCTAACTTACAAAATCATTCATTGGAGGCGGGGTTGGAAGCTGTTTGGAAAGTTCAAGAAAGCTTATTTTGAAACAAGTCACTCAAACATATCATGCACAATCCTCTCTGAATCATGGTAATGCAAAACAATTTTCATAAGATGAATAAATTCATTGTTGCCTCTATCCTTATCTTTCCTCTGTGGCTATTTTCCTGGCACAATCACATTTCCTTCCCTTCTTCTTCTTCCGTTAATTTGCAGACCACCTCTGGTGTATTGTCGCAAAATGAAATACATAATACGAGTCATCTGAACATTAAAAGACTGAACAAATGAAACAAGGGCTTGCTCATCTTCAAACTGTCCCAGAATGATTGTAAGTCGGCTTTTCTGGCCGTGGTTGGTGGTCAAGTTGTTCCACAGTTCGTATGGCAGACGGGAAGAAAGACTGCATAATAATATTATGGTTGTTAATCCTCGAGTGTGTAACGTGGTAACGGAGTTCATGGCCCCTTTTATAAGTGCTTACCATTTATAAAAACTAGTGCTGGTTGCCTTAAAATTTCAATTTCATTTTAATATTCTTTCAACATCTCATACTAATACTCGACTCTGTAGATCAAATAGCGTTCAATCTTCTTTAAATGTGTAAAAGTCAAAGTCAGATAACCCACCTTCCTCCTCTGACTTGGCCCTTTGAGAATCGCTAGGACATCATCATAATTCTTTTCCTCAGCCACAATACAAGCATCTTTGTTATCCTGAAAAAAAAAACAAAAAACAAATGTAGGTAATAGCAAACTACGTGATCGTCATAGTGGTTTAGCACATAATACAGTTGTTATCTTTCATCATAATATACAGTAAAATAACCAGAAATAGTGAATAGTTGGTGGACACCATCTCTCAAATCTTGCAATCCCTTTAGAGTTGAGTAAATACCTAAATAAGACAAAATGCTGATATGATAATGGTATTCTTCTTTCGGTTTTTCTTTTTCCAACAATTCACACAAATTGACAAGTAAGATATTGAACATTGAAATGTTGATCTTAATTTAAAATTCAAGTGTAATCTGATGTAATTTCATTACACTTCCCTCTAACACCAATAATCTGCTTTACTCTGTCAACGTCTATATCTATAAACGAGTAAGCCCGATTTTTGTCACGCATGTTCTCAGTCCCTACGTACCGATTGCGACCAATTTTGCATTTGGTTTCCAATTTAGCTGGAGATAGTTATAAGCGTATTGAATATTAGATCCATAGTGTCGTTGATTTTATAGAAAATGTTTTGTTTTTTCTAATTTTTGTTTATCGACATTCGTAGTTTTCACTTTCCATTCTATTTTTGTGTGCTTCTGATAGACAAACTATTAGTTCATTTGGCGTGGTGAATAGTGTTCACAAATTGCAATACAATAGAGGGTTTGGGGCGCAAAAAAAACGTTGTTGTCAAGTTGGCAAAGCTGAAATGAACCTCCACCCCTCCCAACCCACTCCTTCACAACTCACAAGTATTGTTACTGTTCGAAGAACCGGCCCCTTTGCTAGTATCACATATTGTAACCTTTCCAATCCTTTCCTTCATTTCTCAAACCTTTGGTTCTCCTTCTTTACTATAATATCTCTTGCTCAAAATCATTTTCCTCATTCTTATCTCCCAAGAAAGGGTTAATATCTTTACTTTGCCACCATTTTGTGTGACTTTCCATTGCTTCTCTTCATTTCTCTTTACTTTCCCATCCTTCTCTACCATAAACATCTCTTGATCAAAATAATTTTCCTCCTTCATAATATCATATCAATGCTTTTTCATTTCTCTTCCCTGTCTTCATCCAACCTTTGGTATAGATCTCGGCCCTATGCTAGATCCATTTGATTATTATTTTTCAAAGAGAAAGGTTAACTTTCCCAATATACACAAAAATCTAACCATGTCTTTGATGTTGGACTTCGCCCCAGAGTCTACCAAGAGTTGAACACACCGAGTCATCGCTCCGTTGCTATGCAACTTCTTACTTTTCACAACCAGGTTAAGAGCTGTATCGCCTTCCTGAAATGAATGAAAAATGTCAAAATTATTACACTACACCAAACCAAACAGGATTTATAGAGAGGGAATCCACTCCGCTGCGCTAGTTTTTGCAACGGCGCGAGCCCTTGATAAAAAAGAGAGTGAATTCCCTCTTATCTCCCCAGTATCTTACATACAAATTAAATCATATACCGTATATGGAAT
Organism: Tritonia tetraquetra; assembly: GCA_030265355.1. NCBI lineage: Eukaryota > Metazoa > Mollusca > Gastropoda > Nudibranchia > Tritoniidae > Tritonia > Tritonia tetraquetra. The sequence continues at coordinate 6,880 of JARBEQ010253542.1, forward strand.
TATTTTCTATTTGCCATCACTCGAAAGGGGGACATTGATCTGCAAAGATGGAGAGAAAAAACATGAGCAGACAGTGATCATGTCTTTGACCAAACTTTTCATCATAATTAGTTCCAACACCCAGAAAAGAAAACCACCTTTTGGGAAACAGATATGTTTGTTTGGATGGTTGAACTCAATCTCTTTTATCCTTCTTGTTGTTTGTTTTTTTGGATGAACCCCAAAATGCCCCAAAGTAATGAGTGGTCACCACATCATCATCTTTACCCACTAGTACACAAGTCTGACTCATGTTCTACAAGCATGCCGCACTCTAATAACCATGCGTTACCATACACTCTAATAACCATGCGTCACCATGCACTCTAATAACCATGCGTTACCATGCACTCTAATAACCATGCGTTACCATGCACTCTAATAATCATGCGTCACCATGCACTCTAATAATCATGTGTTACCATACACTCTAATAACCATGCGTTGCCATACACTCTAATAACCATGCGTCACCATGCACTCTAATAACCATGCGTTACCATGCACTCTAATAACCATGTGTTACCATGCACTCTAATAATCATGTGTTACCATGCACTCTAATAACCATGCGTTACCATGCACTCTAATAACCAGGTGTTACCATGCACTCTAATAACCATGCGTTACCATGCACTCTAATAACCATGTGTTACCATACACTCTAATAATCATGCGTTACCATGCACTCTAATAACCATGCGTTACCATGCACTCTAATAACCATGCGTCACCATACACTCTAATAATCATGCGTTGCCATGCACTCTAATAACCATGTGTTACCATGCACTCTAATAATCATGCGTTACCATGCACTCTAATAATCATTGTCACCATGCACTCTAATAACCATGCGTTACCAATCATAATCATCACTCTCCGGAAAGAGATACCAATGACTGCAAGTTTGAATAGCTCTCTGTTACCTCTGCTAATCTTCCTGCTCCTGCCAGATATCCTGCCGGATATTGGAGATACCCTCTGACCGTGTCCTTCTCAGTCCGCCCTTCTTTCTTTTCTTGACAATATCTACTAGTACTTGCCAATCACTTTCAAATCTGAGTTGTCAAGAACATAGCTGGAAATGCTAAGATCAATTCACACAGCCTATTACTTTATCAACACCATGAGAAATGCATCCATCTATGGGGTCTGTTAAAAACACATTACTAAACTGTTTCCCTCAAGGTTTCTCTAAGCCTTTCCCATATTCTCATTCAGCTAACAGGGAAGTGGAATAAGACAATAAATGTAGACGTGATCATTATTATAGATACAGGTTGTTTTTTAAAGAGAATATGTTAACACTAAATGTCACTTGAAATACTTTCTTTCTTATCCAATTCCCTTTTACCATTACAGTCTAGGGCCAGCACAATGAGTCTGGATTTCTCTGGATCAAGATATTAAGCCAAGCAGATGATCAACCCACTGTGGCCACTTGAAATACATTCATTACAAATGTGCCCAGTGCCGTATAGTGTTTAAAAAAAAATTGAAACACGCTGTGGTTATGATCCTGAACCTGACATCGTAGATGCTCATTGTTCTGTAATGAATGACCATATAGCAGAATATAACTAGCTAATGCATCTTGTGACTAAATCTAAGGCCAAACCTCATCCTCCAAGTTAGCGTCTGCCTTGGCGTGGAGTAGAAGTAGCAAGGTGTCGTAGACAGGGAGCTGACAATGGGTGACGGCATAGTGGATGGCACCGGCACCGTGCTGAGGAGATAAATAGTGGGTCAAAGTGACATTCAAAATAATGTGGTAAATTAGTTTTTATAATGATATATTGGAATCATTATTTTTTTAAGTAGTAGCAGTAATAGTGGTAGTAGAAGTAGGTAGTAGTAGTAGTAGTAGTCGTAGTAGTAGAAAGTAGTAGTAGTAGTAGTAGTAGTAGTAGTAGTAGTAGTAGTAGTAGAAGTAGTAGTAGTAGAAGTAGTAGTAGTAGTAGTAGTAGTAGTAGTAGTAGTAGTATTCGTAGTAATGGATGAGAAATAAATGGCAAAATTATAATTCTAAAATATCACCAGTGGCAATACCTCATCCTTATCATCGTCATCATCATCGTCGTCGTCATCATCCTCCTCATCATCATCATTGCCATCACCACCACTACACCACCACCATCATCAACCTCACCACCACTACCGTCATCAGCATATTATAATTTTCACAATATATTGTAATAATGGCGCTGGCAGTAGTAATAGTCAGCAAGCATCAGAATCAGTAGTAGTAGTAGTAGTAGTAGTAGTTCTTTTCTTGCTGTTGTTGTTGTTGTAGCTTTGGGGTGTGGGTGTGTGTGTGTGTGTGTGTGCATGTGTGTATGTGTGTGTGTGTGTGTGTGTGTGTGTGTGTGTTTGGCGGGGGTAGTAATAGCAGCAGCATAAGTAAGAGAGTAGCAGAAGCAGTAGAGGAAGGATGAACAACAACCTTGTTTATGAAATTGGGATTGCCGCCTATATCCAGGTATTCACGGAGTTTCTTTTCGTTGCTTTCCAACACAGCTTCAATGATGTAAGGCTGAAAATTAGCGAGTATTGGTTATTTTAACTCTTTCATTGTGGAGTTCGGTTTCAGTTAAACTGAGGTTACAGAATTCCGACTGATAATATCAACAATAGATATTATTATTATTGAAACCAAATCAATTCCATGTATATATAATAAAGAACTAATATAATAATATATCACCTGCTAACTATAAGGATTAACTAAGATCCGTGAGGTTTAGTAAGAGATCATTTTAAAAGGTGTTATTTTTTAAGGGATATCGTCGCATGAGATTAAAAGGTTCTATCTGCATTTCTTTGGCCACACGAGTTATTGTCGGTAGAAGGTTCTATCTGAAACGTTCTCTATGAAACTCTGAGTTTTATATCTGAACGCTCACTATATCCGGAGATAAATGTAGATGAAAAAGGTTCCATGTGTTTATTAATAATTTACAAACTTTGGCAGCTCATATCTCAAAATGACAAAAAGGGCAGATATAACCCTTTTAATCTCATGCGACGATATGATAAACACTGCTTGACATTTTACTTTTACCACTTTTGGTGATAACATGGAACGACAAATTAATTGATAAATATGGTCTCACTGATATTAAATTGTTCTTTATTGTGGATGTCAGATTGTTACCCATTCCTTCATACCCCATATCGCTGTGCCACCTTGCTGGTATACAACTCCCTGGCATCCTCTGGTTTGACGGTTCCATCCAGACATCCTGCTAGTTCGTATTGGCCACTAGCCACGGCACAATCGTAAGGTGTCCTTAAGGCCTGTTGGTAACAATTCCATTCGTCTGTTTAGTAACAAGTAACCAAGATATACAGTGACATGCACCCAGCCACCCGCACACACACACACACACACACACACACACACACACACACACACACACAGAGAGAGAGAGAGAGAGAGAGAGAGAGAGAGAGAGAGAGAGAGAGAGAGAGAGAGATACACATTTGTATTGTGCATATAAACATAAATTTAGCACTTTTTGACAGGTCATATTCATATCAAAGACAATTTATCAGAACTTGAATACTCCAGGTGAGCCATGCCTGGTCCGGATTTAAAAAAACAAACCTGCACAGCGAGACCACCTGGTCCATGAGCGTTCCCATATTATACTATATAAAATGTGATAGCCTACATTAGATTGTTTGTTTATTTGTTTGATCAAACCCCATTTATACCGCAAAGTAATGTTGGGGCCAACCCCACCTTCAGTCATGAAAGGCACACACGATACCCGATATAAATGCAGGCACCCTGACTACCAAGCATGGCTGAACACAGGGTTGGAAATGCTGTGGATCAAAGAATTTCAGACAAACAGGTGATCCGCCCACTGTGTCCGCCATAACTATTTATTGACACCATGAGCATACACTGAGCAGTATTAATCGTAAGCATGGTCAATAAAAAAAATAGTGTAGCCCTTGTGGTCACTTCTCAGCTATAATAACAGGGAGAATTACCCCTTTAGATTGGAATGTCAATAATAATATGCATGGATTATTAGGGGCGGGG
>JARBEQ010253553.1:0-10975 GCA_030265355.1 Tritonia tetraquetra
TCTCTCTCTCTCTCTCTCTCTCTCTCTCTCTCTCTCTCACACACACACACACACACACACACACACACACACACATCCTCTGTCTAACACTCAGAGACAAACACACACATTCATTCACTCTCACCGTTCTTTCTGTCTGTTTATCCATCTATATCTTATAATATAGTAGGCGTGGGTTTGATCCCTACTATCATTACTACTACTACTACTACTACTACTTCTATTGCATGTGATTATTCGTCTTCTATATCATCATGCTCTGTGCGCTTTATAATGAAAAGGCAGGCCATACATTCATCACTCACTAAAATTCTGACAAGTTTGTTCGCTGCCCTCGGCAAGCAGAGTAAAGTGCCTAACCCAAGGGTACGAACACCCATCCACCAACCACGCTCAAGATTGCTTGACTACGCTGACCGGTTTAGCGTGCTATCCGTTCGGTTCATCAACGCCTCCTTAATTCACCCAATTCGTTAACCACAAAACACAGTAACACCGTCAATATTTTTAAGCCCAGTGTTGCATGTCATTCTTCTTCTTTTCTTTTTCTTCGTTAAACGAGAACGTTATTATTAGATCACTCATGGCTGCGGTTTTGTTTGTATGATCGAACCCCATTTAATACTGCAAAACAGTGTTGGGGCCAGCCCTATGTTCAGTCGTGAAAGGCTCACTAGAGATACCGGTCATTATGGGATGTAGGCACCCCGTCCACCAAGCATAGCTGAACACAGAGCTATGGAAATGCTATGGATCAAAGAATTTCAGACAAAAAGGTGGTCAGCCAACATAGGATGGGTGCTGCAAAAGAAACTAGATAATTGATGAAAAAAACTAAATTCTCTCTAAAGGCAGACAAGAGTCAAAGAGAAGATCTTCATTCTTTCTTCTTTCTTTATCAATAACTTTTTCAGTACCTTTCGGTGTAAGGTTTATGCAGCATGGGTGATACACAAACTTTCGCCAGTGATCCCTTTTCAGTGACGACATCCTCTTTGCCTCTACAAGCCTAGATCCTGCATCTTGACACATTTTCTTTGGTCTCCCTCTAGGTAGTTTTTCCTGCTGTATACATTCTAGTATTTTTTTTAGGGATTCTGCTATCTTTCATTCTGTTTATGTGTCCAAACCATCTTAATTGATTTTTATCTATTCTCATTTCCAGACTGTCTGCAAAAAGTATGATACATTAAATTTTATGAACTAATGAACACAGTGATTAGGATATTGGTGTGTATATAATCATAGATCCTCTACCAGCTTTTACGGATTTTAAACATTGTAGTTGCAAGAAGGGGGTCCCAGTGGCGCAGAGGTACGGTTCTTGCCTCAGAAGCGAAAGGTAAATGGTTCGATTCCCGGCAGCGTCAGTTATTTTTCTCAGTGAAAACTTATATGGTCTACGGCCATACCACGTTGAAAATACCGGTTCTCGTCCGATCACCGAAGTCAAGCAACGTCGGCGTGGTTAGTACTTTTACTTAGATGGGTGACTGCGTGGGAAAACCCCGTTTTTTCACAGTGGGTTGATCACCTGCTTGGCCTAATATCTTGATCCAGAGAAATCCAGCCTCATACTGGCCCTACACTGTAATGATAAAAGGGAACTGGATAAGAAAGAAAGAAGAAAGAAAACCTATATGCCACTCGCCTGATCCTATTCAGGTAGGTGGGATCAAGAACCTAGTCCTATCGGAGACGGACGATAAACTCGAAGATGGACCATAAACTCGGAGGTCCTGTGTGCACGTTGAAGAACCCTTGGCAGTTAAAAATCGATAAGAGTAGAATGCAAGGCCGCTGTCCGGGCAAAATTTATTCCTATCACAAAAAGGTCACAGTGGGTTATCACCTGCTTGGCTTAATATCTTGATCCAAAGAAATCCAGCCTCAAAGTGCTGGCCCTACACCGTAATGGTAAAAGGGAATTGGATAAGAAAGAAAGAAAGTTGCAAGAAAAGAACAACATTTTTGAAAATTTGGTGTAACTTTATTATATTAAGAGGATTTTGAAACATTTCTCCAAATTCTCATTCATTTTACCCACACAAATAAATGGATGAATTTCTTTAAAATATATAAATAAATAAATTACCAGGGAACTGAAAATATCAACCGTTGCATTATGCTAAAACACATACATTGTCAAATTAATTTCTAACCTTGTCTTTATACAATTCATGTAAATTAGTAAAATAAAGTGAACAAGAACAACAAAAATCAAAGAAAATGAAATCATACTTTTTCCATTTGTCAAGGGTGCAAATAAAAATAATTATTAATCCTGATACAGTAGTCTCCATGAGAGTGAGAGTGCCCTCCATCTGAATGCCCATTTCACCTGAGTGCCCGCTTTTCAAAAGAAACCTCATTTTTTATATCAAAATCGTCATTCTGTATGCCAGCCACCTAAATTGCTCTATCGCTGGAGTGTCTGGTATATCAGCAAAATAAATGTTAATAAATTTAGTCAGATCACTTGTCTTGAGTTGAAAACCACATTGTAATTCATCGTCAGTGTTTATGGGACAGTTAACATCAAACCTTTGTTAATATGCATAGCTTTTATGTCCCTGGATAACAAATAAACAACAAAAATTATGACCAATAAATCATGTCCACGGGTCACGTTCAGGATTTCAAAGTTCAAGGGATATATCATTCAGGTCCACGAGCACCGGGCACTTAGGCAGAAACTACTGTATAATAAACCACAAACATCCTAATCCTGAAATACATGTACAAGTATTTCCTCTACAGAAAAACATTCACACAAACAACTGTGCATGTACAGCGCCAGACTTTTCCTAATTTTAAAATAATTTGATCATCCTCATTGGCCAACATCAATATTCTAATTTTTAAAAAAACATTTGAGGCATACTATTATGAATCCAAAATTCAGAAATTCAGAAGATTTACCCATAAATTCTTTAAAATCTCTTTTTAAAAAATAATCAAATCCTGTTTTACCTACAATTACAATTAAATGTCTCAATAACAATTAAAACCAAAACAGAACAAGACCTTTATTTTTCAACAAGGAGATAGATACACATCTTGGCAGGTATGAACGTTTTTTATATCACCCATAACAGGTAATAAAGTTTTAAAATCTTTAAAATCTTTCTTCTTTTTAAATTTTTAAAAATCAGAATCTGTCTTAGTTTCACCTTGAAATGTCTAGTAATTTTTTTAATCAAATGTCCCAATAACCTTAAAATAAACAGAACAAACCTTAATTTATCAGCAACAAGATAAAATACACATCTTGGCAGGCATAAAAGTTTTTACATAATAAAAGGCAATAGTTTCATCATCAACAGGGATGGCACACTAATTCAGAAATATCTCAAAAATAATCCTCAATATGCAAAAATTCTGTAATAATTTATCAAATCGATTTTCCTGATAAGCATATACATTTAAAATTAAAAGACAAAAACAATCCTGACTTACAAAATACCTTTCTTTCTATCTTTATATGTTAAATATATCACAAATTTCAAAACATGCATTTTAGGTAAACAAAACGCAAACTGTAAATTCTTATCTCCAATAACTTATTATGCATTTTTATCAATATTTCCAAGGAATTTCTACAAGTTATGTACATTATTTGAACAATCAAGTCACAGAGCTAATGAAAAATAAAAGACTCAATAACAATAGGACATTTATCATAATGTCAATGTAGGTCTTTAAAAACTATATCAAGGACATCCAGGTCAAACACTTTTTAAGTTTCTTGCCTGTGAATTATATATCAAAGCTAGTGGTCTGAATACTGCCTGGTGAGGATTGTTTTCACTTGACCATTCAGAGTTTGCAGGTCTTGTCCTAGAGATTCACATGAAAACTTCAAGCCCCACGGCAGATAAAGTTTATTAAAAAGGGAAAGGCTGTCGTTGTGTAAATTGTAAAACTAATAACTTTGAAACTTTTTCAAAACTACAACAAGGGAGAAGAAATAGTGTTAGGGTAAGAGGTAATAAATAAGAAGTAAGCAAAAGATTAAAATATCATGCTATCACTGTACTATGCTATAATAATGTTAAATGTTATCATGTACCAAAAAAGAATATTAGATGTCATTCATGGCTGTATGAGTTTGTTTGAGAGTTCAGATCATATATATTGTCAACAATATTTAGAAGTATACAGTGCGACACATATTAGCAAAGACGATAGATTGTATAAGACAGGAAACTGTGACGTCACGTACTATGACCACATAGGCAGGCCAGGCGTGATCACATTACTTCAGGTGAAAAATGACTTGCTGCGGTTATATTGCCGCCTGCTGCACTGTGGCTATAGTTTTTTGCAGGTCATTGTTAGAGTTTTCCTAGGCTGTCACAATTCTTAAGTGATAGAACCTATCAATGTCATGCTAACTGTAACTTATACACTGCCAATTGTCTGTTTCATAAATAACAATGACATACCCTCATTTCCAAATACTGATGCTTTACATTGCACTTTCCTTGTCTGACTGGTACGTAAATGCTATTTCACTGTTTACAACTTTCGTATATATTTGCAAACAAGATTAAAGCATTTGTTATGTACTCTTGTATAGTAACAATGAATCCATAACATATATCATACATCATATAGGATGAATAATGTCCAGAAAAAAGAGAAGGCCATTTTGAAGCTTTACCATTCTGTCCAACAATCTCCAGAATATTATTTGAAATCACAGATCATTAAAAGTAACACTAGACAATGCAATATCTTGTTTTGTAAGTTTTCAAACTATGAATAAAAGATTAACTCTGGTATTTGGCCCCCTTGCACTCCAGTACCATTTGTACTCTCCGAGGAACACTGAAATTGAAAGGTTACTTTACTACACTGAATTTCAGCAACACCTTCTTGTCCAAAATAACTGAGTTCATGGCCTTCTAAAATTACACTTGCAGTATAAAAGATTTCAGGCTCAATCTGTACAGGACTATCAAATAAAACTGGAAAAGTGTTACTGGAGCCATCAGAAAGAAACTTGGTATACCTTTGGCCTTCTATAGATCCATTTCTTTTCAACTCAATCCGTACTTTATACTCTGATGCAGCATTGCTGGAACCATACAATCCAAAACCTGCTATAAATATTCTTCTGTCTACAGAGAACTGAATACTGTCACATCTTCCTCTATAGCGCCACTGATTACTGCGGTATGCAGAAGATTGAAACCTATGGACTCTGTACTGTGAAAGACCTTTCCGGCACTGTTTGTTAAAAGGAAGTTGTGGTGAAGTTTGTGCTGTAAAGTGGAGAAAAAGGTTGTAACCTTCTTCAAGAGAGAGAATTTTGGTTTGAGCTGGACCATTTGCAAATTCTCCCAATGACATGGCAGGAAAACGTACAAGCTGAAGACAATCTCCCAAAACATGTCGTTGATTCTGAGGGTTTGGATCCAAGTCTCTTCTTGCACATTCTGCTCTTGCCCACCGGCATACTGCATTGAAAACACAAATCTCTTTAGTATTTAATGTCTCCCTGATTAGTATTGCTTCAAGAGTTTTTCTGTCAATCTCTGTGAAACCTTCAGATCGAAGTGCATCTTCTGCTTGAGCATCAATAACTTCCCAACATCTTTGCATAAGCTCAATTTCCTCAAACAGTCTCCCCTGACTCAGTAAAATACATGCATTTTTGGCACTCAAGCTTGTTTCAAGATATTGCACACACGCCCTGGCAAGTTGAGGTATGATGTATTTTTTGGCAGCATAGAGGGTTGAAAGGACTGTGTCAGCTTCCACAAGAATTTCATCACAATATAGATATCTTTGTAAAAAAAGAGGATGAAAACAATAAGTCAATGAGGTTAAATGAAATATAAAACATGAATCACAGTAACAAGACAATTCTAATTCCTTCCCTTGCTTGCAAACATGCCAGTCATTAGAAATTAACTTTCATAGTTTGAATTGATTAAAACTTTGTGAATATAGATAAAAAAGCAATAACCATTTCGAAAACAGGGTTTTTTCATTCCGCCAAATTCATAAGTTCAAGTTACGATTTAAACATCTTCGTTCACAAACTGTTCTATATGAAGCTGAACTCACTGAATAAAAACAAAACAAACAAAAAAATCCTTTTTATCAATTGCCACAAAGTTTTCACCAATCTACAAGTCAGCATCCCTTATAAAACTAGAAGGTTAAGTCCCTCAAAATTGATCACTGATCATGTTCTTAACTCATTATATCCGGGCTACCAGTTATCTCTATCAAAATTTGATGATGAACCACTCTTCAGGGCCTTATTTTGAAAGAAAATAAGTCATCCTATAGATCTGAAATAGATGAATTTGTTTCCCGGTGTGAGAATAATTTTCTCCATTTAAACGTAAGTAAAACTAAAGAACTTATTATAGATTTCAGAAGGGTAAAAAATGGAACTCAGACTTTATTTTTATAAAGGCAGAGGAAGTAGAGCAGCAAGTGAGCTGTTACAAGTAAATTGGTATTATTATAGTAGCAAGTTTACTCGCCAAATTCGAACATTCAATGAACATTTTAATGGGTGCTCCTCAAGGAAAATTAGCTACATTTCATTATATGGATTCTTCTGTAATTTAGTCAAATCTTCTAGAAGTGGGAGATTTATATATCTAAAGACAAGAAGTGAAAGGCATCAAAAGTCCTTCATGCCACATAGCACTCGCCTCTTAAATAAATGCATTTTTGTCAGTTTTAGTCATCATACTTATTTAACCACTCATGCATTTGTGTAGGATTGTCACGTCACAAGTAAACAATTTTTTCTTTCAATATACCTTGGTGTATGTTTACAATGGAATTTGTTTTTAACTCACTTGAGACAGTTACCGCACATCTGCGGTCGCCATTTTGAAGGGTTTGCTTTAGTTGCTGATAACCTGTACCTATTTACGGCACCACTGCGGCGATCGTCATGTATCGGTAGCTGAACGTATTCTTCGTCTACATTCCGTTCCATGTTTTGATCAAACAAACTGAAGTCTTATTTTTATGAATTAAAAAGGAGTACTGGGTCTCGCAACAAAAATCAAGCCCCGATTGTCCTTCTGGTTTATGTTGTAACTTTGAACGCATCTAAGGAGTATTTTAACGATGTCCCGTGACAGAAATGTGTTTGATATGTTTGAGGAGGTGTCTGATGTAAGGGTTTTTTATTATTTCTTATTATTATTCAATTCCCTTTTACCATTAAATTGTAGGGGCTGGATTTCTCTGGATCAAGTTTTTGATTACAATTCAGATTAATTCTCTATTTGCATGATTTAGGTGCATGACTAAGGTGAATGGGAGTGAAATTTTTTTTCATATTTTGAAAAGTTACACAGATAGATTAATTCTGTAAACTTTAAAAGAAAGATTTATTTAGAATAAATCAGTTGTGAAAGTGTCAATAGCATTGCTTGGTAACTTTTTAAAATATCATTTTTTTAAATGTACCCAAAAACCTCAGTCCTGAGGGGTTGTATGGCTAAAAGTAAAAGTAGCTCAGTCTCGAGTGAATTAACAGGATCTAAGCTATGGTCCCGTCGATCCTGTTGTAACCAAGTCTCCACTGTACAAACTTGATTTATGGTCCAATCTTTAAATTGGAAAAAAATAACACCTTTGGCACATACCTGAGTAAATTCAAGAAAGCTGCTGGTTCAACGTCTGGAATATTAATTTCCATGACTTTGGTTTCTTCAGCAAGTCCACCATACAACATAGCATAAAATACTGTACTGCCACTTCCTAGTATGTACTTATGACTAGGAATTCTTTTCTGTAGACCATCTGAACCGACCGTGAAGAACACATCAGCCATAGTTGGATTGTTGAACATGACAGCATTACGTTCCCGTACATTTGAGAGAGAAGCTTGCCAATTGTGTTGTTCACTAAGTTCTGAAGTTGGCAAAGTAGGGGTGGGTGGAGAAGGGGAGACTTTCCGAGGGGCTGAAGTTGGTTGCCATGATATGGGAGAACAGTCACCTTGTCTTGAAGATGTTGGTTGCAGTGAATTTGGAACACCACTACTTTTTGGATGAAGGGAAGGAACAAAATTAGATGGCACTTCCTGATTCATTTCTTCTTCCTCTTTTTCTTTTGCAGGGATACATGATTTCATGATAACAATGTTGAAGACTCAGTAAAAATGTATATCTGTCAGAAAAACAAAAGAGAGTAAAAAATATCAATATGTGCGAAATCTGCTTTTAAACAATAAACAACCAACCAAGACTGTGTGTGAGGTGTGAACAGATGCGTTAGGTGTGAAAAATGTCTCAGGTCACATACCTTTGTAAAACTTTCTTTCTTTCTTATAAATCCAGTTCCCTGTTACCATTTTACTGTTGCAGTGTAGGGCCTGCTCTTCTATGATTTACTCTGGATCAAGATATTAGGTCAAGCAGGTGATAAGCCCACTGTGACTTTTTTGTGGTAGGAATTAATTTTGACTGGACAGCGGCCCTCTCTTCTCGATTTCCAACTGCCAAGGGTTCTTTAACGTGCACAACTTGTACACAGGATTTCCAAATTTATCATCCATCCCCGATAGGACTAGGTTCCGGTTCTTGATCACACCTACCTTCATAGGATTAGGGGAGTGGCAATCTCATCATGCAGCTTGTCTTTTTCAGTTGGGCTACATCTGTGTAGTGTGGTGTGTATTATTGTTGGTTGTGATGGGAGGAGCTGAAGTCTGTTCTTGAAGGTGTGGGCACTGAAACAGCCAAAGAGCGCTACGGATTCCATTGATGAATGTGCACAGTATCAGCAGTTTTCTCATGGGGTTGATTCGGCTTAGGTGTTTATTTACAGAGTCTGATTATTGTTGTCTGGCGTTTTCTTTCCAGTTGGTTGATTTTGTCATTCAACATTCATAAAAAAGGTGCTCTGCTCTTTGTCACATTCTTCATCATCTTCATTGGTAACGTTATTTAGAATCATGAGTACTCCGAATCAGCACATTATAATCAGTGGTTAGATATTATCTTATCTAAACCCCAAACCTTTTCAACTTATTTTTATAATTGTTTTTTAGCTAATATGCTAGCCGCCTATTGTATGGGCCTAGATCTATATTAGACCTTAGTTCTCTAACTCTAACTGATTATATAAATCATTGAGTTGGGTGGGAACAGAAATGACAAAATTAAAACTTACTTTTCAGTACCGTTCACTGTTATAAACGTCAAAGGGACTTTCAATTTCCACAAAAGAGAAAAGTCTTTCTGTGGTAGTAAGTTGAATTGAATCCCTGAAACGACAAAGAGAGTAAAAATAACAACAAATCAACAAAGCGAAGTTTTCTTTCATTCCTTATTTTATTTTCTTTCTCAACGGAACTACTTCCGGGTTCAAAGTGTCCCGGAAGCCGGAAACTTTTATTTCCCGCGATGTGCGTTTCTCTACTCTGTTGTGTTCCGTGAACTACTTCTTTTGATTGACAACCGTGGGTATTGTAAACAAACACCCATTCGCAAAATTTGGTCTCAACAATCGAAACTCACTCAAGTATCATTTTTAAGCATGCCTAAACGGAATAATCCATTTGGAGATCACTCTACTCTCCAATTAAAAACCCATGTGGGAACGAAAGAGATTGATAAAGGTGTTGACCAAGTCACACGGATGCAGTCAGTTTACGGTGAGTGGAAAATTTAGAGAAAAAGAGCACTAGAGACGTATCTATCTATATTTTTTTTCACTTGAAGGGGCCATGACCATCGCAACAATGTGTCAGACGCTTTCTTTGAATTTTGATTTTGCATGATGATAATCTCTCGGCTATGCTAAGCAAGATTATTATTTATTGAGTTAATTAATTTAATATTGAAACTGAAACTTATATTAAATTATTATTGGTAGACTATAGTGACAAAGAGAGTAAAAATAACAACAAATCAGAGTACCTCTGTGACAATGTCCCTTTTACAATTAATGGGTAGACACAGCAGAGATCGCCCCACCCCCTTTGTCCAGCACAGGCCGTTGGACAAACACTGCACTGTTGTTAGCGAAGATTTTAGTAAGCAGAGATACATTATGGCTAATTTTATGACGACGTTTCAGTTTATTTGTGATAAACATTATAATCTGCATTTAACTCTATCACGTAATACTACATTATTATTTGTTTTGTGTTTGTCTAAGAAGATATTGCACCGAAATAAAAGAGCTTAATCATGAGCTAGTAGCAGTGGGGTTCCTCTAACTATGACGCGATTCTCTCTCTTCCTCTAACACTCAGAGACGAACACACACATTCATTCACTCTCATCGTTCTTTCTGTCTATCCAGTTATCTATAAGTTACATATGTTTGTAATAAAATGTAGCTATGTCCAGGTGTCTATCTATCCACATATCCTTATACATCTTTCCTCTCTCTCTCTCCATCCATCTACTCTCTTTTTCTTTGTCTATCCCTGTCTCTCTCTCTCTGTCTCTTCGCTTAACATAAACGCATTCTCTCTCTAACACACACACACATTAACTCTCACTCTCTCATCTATCTGTTTGTCTGTTTATTTATATATCTATCCAGTTATCTGTCCATCGATATATATATTTTTGTAATAAAATGTCATTATGTCTAGGTGTCTATCTACCCATCTATGTCTTATATCTCTTTCCTCTCCTCTCTCACTCTCCATCCGCCCATCTCCTCTCTCTTTTTCTTCGTTGTGGTGTCGTGTAAATGGTGGGTTCTGTTGTTATTACACCCTAAACTGGAAGTCCAATGAAATGAGGTTAATCGTAATAGGATAATACATTTATTACTAATGACACACACATATGTATAATGAAATAGAAAATTGCTAATGTAAATAGTTGGACGGACAATGGATGTGTTCCTCACCAGCCAACGTACAAACTGAGACGGAATCAGACAACACCCTCATTCCAACTCTTGCATCCAATCTTTGTGTCCCACACCCAAAGGAGTAATTTATGGCTTAGTAAAAGAAGATGAC
>JARBEQ010253564.1:0-10974 GCA_030265355.1 Tritonia tetraquetra
AGAGAGAGAGAGAGAGAGAGAGAGAGAGAGAGAGAGAGAGAGAGAGAGAGAGAGAGAGAGAGAGAGGCAGAGAGAGACAGAGAGAGAGATCAACAAAGACAAAAAAAACGTTGTTTGCCAATAGGGGCGGATGGCCCAATCGTTCCCCTTGTCTGGACTTGACATTAAAAGTCCGTCCATGTCAAATTGTGTTGAAACGATGAAAGTATGTGTACATTTTGTCCTGACTTAACCAGGGATTTCTCTACAAGACACGGGCTGAATGCAGGAGATCGTGATAGAAAGGGACCTTTCCGGTATTGACGGGGTATTAACTCGAGTCGGATGAAAGCGACGGGGGATTCGGGGAGGCCCGGGTGGGGACACATACCACAAGGGGGTGTGTGTTCGGGGAGGGGGGGGGGGTATTATGGCGTGACTGGGGCCAAATAGACATACGTAAAAGGAATATTTCAATCGATAAGTATTGATTACCTGACAGACAGGAGAACGCAGATGGAGGGATGGAAGATGAAGGAGGGTTGAAAACACAGGGTGACAGGTGGAATAAACGAATAACGGAGAAGTTTTCAGGCGATTAAAATAAAAAACTTTTACTACGCGGCGTCCAATCCTGCCGACTACACTTGACTTTGAGTCTCCCCTGGCCGACGCCAAAGAGAGATGCGAATTATCAGAAGAGGGGAAAAAACCCTCAAGATCGATGTATGACTTTGATATGACACTCGAAATCAACCAAAATCACGTTTAATTCACCCACCAAAAAATTCCATTATTTTTATCAGTCTCGAGTGGTTAAAGGTTGCACGAGGACATCCATTCAAAGACAAATTTCATTTGGAGAGGAGCGACGCAGCGAGCGGAACCTTGTTGAACTTTCTAGTCAACTGTACATAGACTTGGTCCTCGGTGCCAGACAAAACACTTTGCCCAATGCAGTATTACTTCCACTCCAGCGCCATCGAATGGTGAAGGACAGCATTTACTGTAGTACGGTATTGATGTAGTTGTTTTGGTGATGGGATGGGTTTTTTTTTATAGCTTGGAGTTTTCTGCCTTTTGTTTTGTTTATAAATGTCACGGGCAGAAAGTAGACTGGCCTGAGTGGATTGGATAAGGCGATTGCATTAGCAGTCAGGATAGAACACCCAGCTTCCCATCTCACGAACAATGTATTAAAAATACGGTAGTAGGACTTTGGAAATACCACTGTCCTGTGCAGGGGAGGAAGATCAATTCCAATTTCCGGCGAGGTTGTCTATTTCTTCTTGGTTTATTCAGCTGCTTTTATTCATAGCACAAATTCATAAGGTGCCATATGTGTCAAAATCTGATCAGTTCTCTTATAGCTGAGGGGTTTAACACCAATGCAACAAAAACATAGTGTTAAGGCCTAAAAATGTGACGTTAATTGTGCCATTCAAGGTTCAGGGCACAGGGGGGCTGATCACCTGCTTGTCTTATCTACCTGATCCAAAGCTTTTCCAGCGCTGTGTTCAGCAATCCTGGACATGGAGCTGGCCATGACACTCCTTAGGGATATAATGTGGTTTGTTTGTTTGTTTGTTTTATCTAACCCCATTAATCATGCAGAGCAATAGCGGGACCAACCCCATTTTCAGCCATAAAAGGCACACACGATACCAGACTTGAATGCCGACCATCAAGCATGGCTGAGCGTAGAATTTGAAATTGCTGTGGATCAAAGAATCTCAGACAAGCAGGTGATCATCCCACTGTGTCTATAACTCTTTATTGACGTCATGAGCAATACACTGAGCAGTATTAACCATAAGCATGTCCAATAAACAAATCAATGTAGCCCTTGTGGTCACCCCTCAGCTATATAAGAACTGTGAAATTTGGGCCGAAAAGTGGTTTGGATAACAAACAAAAAGAAATGGGAATGATTTTTTACTTTGACAATGCAATAATCATTCCCAGAGCGGTATAACCTCCCAGTTTTTATCAATTGCTGAGGGGGTACCCACTAGGACTACAGTAATTTGATTAATACTGATCAATGTATTGCTCATGGTGCCAGTAAACAGTTTTGGACATAGTGGGCTGATCACCTGCTTGTCTGAAACTCTGATCTAAAGAGTATCCGGCTATGTGTTCAGGCAGGGTGCCTGCATTTATGGCAGGTATCTTGTCTGCCTTTCATGGCTGAACATAGGGCTGGTCCAAACACTGCTCTGTGATGTTAATGGGGCTCGATCGAACAAACAAAAATTGCGATGATAAAGTCCAAGATGGGTTACTTTTGAAAAGCTGCACAAAATACCACCAGTTTCGGCGCTCAACCCTGTCGGCTACGCTTAGCTTTGAATCTCGCCTAGCCGACCCCCAAGAATTATGGATATAGTATGAACGTTTTTATCACTCGAAAAGGAAAAAAATGCCCGAGTGAGGATCGAACTAACGATTTTCATATGGCTCTGGGCACATTTTGACTATGAAACACTGCCAACTGCGATACTAAGACTGCTGACCTTAACAAGCTTAAAATTGCAATAATGTAGATTGATTGAATCAGCTATTTATAATAAATGTAAAAGCTTCATTTGCCAAAGAGAAAACGTATTTGACGACATATGTGATTTACCCAAACTGTATTTACTTTTGTGCAAAATTTCAGCAAAAGTATGCAGGCTTGACTAAAGTTTATATAGCCTAGCGCGAGTTTAAAAAAAAGATAGTTTAATAACGTTCCTTCAATCTAATTATTCATTCGTTAGTTAACTAGAAAGGATATCCGACGGAGCTTGGAAATCCAAGGATGAAAACAACATACCGATACCGTAAAACGTTAAAAATCCATAGCAAATTAAACGTGTGATTGCAGTATAAATGGGAAAAGCCCAGACAACAAAGAAGATAATCCCTATCATCCCTATTTGAAAATCCTCTTTACTCGGGGAGTTTATTGTATAAAACGTTGGTAATCGTGACACAGACCAGACGGTGGTCAACAGGGGAAACCCGTCAACGAAGGGAAACCCTTGGAGCACCGTACGGAAACCCGTCGAACCAAGAAACCCGTCAAACGGGTGAAATATATCGAGATGGAAAATCCCGTCGTAAATCCCACGCGGCGGGACGACAATTTGTTTTTTTTGTTTGTTTTATTTTGTTTTGTTTTTTTTTTCTTTCTGGCCGGCTTGTCAAAAATGCATTATAAATGACCAGTCGTAAAACAACATCCCGTCGAAGGATTGTTGTTTTATTTGAGAGGCCCGAGTGTAACTTGCGCGTTGAAAAAAAAAAAAATGTTGACAAGATGAGATCCCGCAAATTTGCGGTGACCCCCGGTGCTGCTTAGACATGATGTACCCGTAATCAAGTGTTCAACACTTTTATTCAACCCATACTGAAAAAAAATTAATACAAAAACTTAAGACAAAGAAACGACACATCCACATAGCATGGGTTACTTTGATTGACTGGTTTCGTTTTTATTTTTGGACTCCTAAACAGTGCACGTTAGGGTGTTATTGTATAACGCTAACACTGTGACTGTGTGTGTAGTGTTGACACATGCCATGTATATTTTTTACCAACAATGACGTCATTTTACTCCATTAATTAATGGGGGCATCTAGAGCAAACAAAAACAATGAATGTGTATAAATATGTATTGCTATTCACAACAGTAAACAAAGACAAAGGTGATTTTAAAATGTTCTGGTTTTGCTTCAATGGGAAATGGAACAATTACATCTCGTTAATGTTGATTATTCTCAAATTACTGGATTTTCCAAAACGTAATATGCAAAAGACACCAAAGAGTGGATGCATGGCAAGAGTTTCACTAATATTATTCGTATTAGTATTCGGCTTGGCTAGTCCAAAAAAAAAAGAGCGCGTGGATTATTCATGCGCATTCGCCTTATTCCCCCCACTACTTGTCAAGTACGGAAACATTTCATTCTATGCCGGCTAGTCTTTTAAACATTCAACATAGCAGTCCTGTTTCTTTTGTTTGTATCAATATCAAGATTATTTTCTTGTTACTTTTTGTTTGTATCAATATAAAGATTATTTTCTTGTTACTTTCTTTAAAACCAGTCGATCGATATCGTAATTTTTCATTGTTTACACTCGAAAGTTTATTTCGTTCCGTTATCGTTCCTAATATCTTTGAACTTATCTTAACCATAATATAGGAGCAAACATGTCGGAATTTTTTGTTATCTTTCTTTTGCATGTTCGAAATAAAACTAAATTATTGAAGGAAAATAAAATAATCCTAAAACAAATCAAAATATGCCAACTACTGTGCGCGAAATGTTTTATAATCCATTATTTTAAAGACTGTCATCTTGTCGTTAAAAAGGCGTTTTGTGACTACATCGAGAACTTTACTCTCTTTATAATATTGTGATGATTATTAGTTGCATGCTAAAAGCATCCAATCATTGCAGTGCAAAACGGGATAGCCAATGACATGATAATATGATGTCATAAAGCCGTAAAAAAAAACCGACCGATTCTCTAGACATTGGAATTCTGCCAACTCATAGCATGGAAAAGCACCGATCTTCATGCCCATGTAGCCACGGAGAAATGAAATTTAGAACCAGCAGCAGCACTTCTTTCTCTTCGTCTTGTTACTGTTAGAAAAGTAGCACGCCTAGGTGTAATTTTCTTTATGCTTTGTTTTCCTACAGCGGCTGTGAACATTGAACTTATTTGCCCAGACTTTGGTATAACATTTTTTTCGTTGTCGGGTGTTTGCGTTCCATGTTTTTATATGTTATTGAAAATCCCCAGCCGCTGCCAGGTTCGTGGCATATATGGGTAATGATTACTTTGACTAAAATTATACTCAGGGTATTCAAGTAACTACGGATTTGTCGCAAAGTAAAGTCTGCTCCATCCCTATTCTGTCCCCAAATAACAAAGAAAAAAGAAATAATATTATATTAATTGATAGACCTTTGGTTCCATTCATTCCCCTATTACCATTGATCGGGTACAATGTTCATCCATTTACCCAACATGAATAAGATATGTGTCTACACAATGGCGTGGTTTATGAACATGGGACACGGAATTTCTCATTATGACTGTTTATCAACATTTCAATAAATAATAGTAACCAAACAGAGACCGACTGAACAGCCAAACCGGGATGAGAACACGCAGGAGTGAAATCTAGAACCCTCCTCACCATTGTCTAGATGTGTTACTGTTACAGCATTTTTTGTCATCTTGGGTGGTTATTTCGGTTATATTCTTCTGGACAAATTAAGAAATTTCTTCAATTTTGTTTGCTTTTTTTCGTTTGCTGGTTTAATAACAACGTCATATTATATGTAACATTTTCCTCTGTGTCTAGCAAATCTCTATCTATCCTGGCCATAACTGTGATGGCGTTCTACTGAGTAGGCATCAACATGGCCTATGAATGCTGAGATCCGGAGTTCGAATGCAAGCGCGATCTAGGGAGGAGTTGGGGTAGAATTCATTTGAGTTTTCAATACGTGTTGTTGTTGTTAACTACCTTTTGCTGTGAGCAGGCTGCTCTTAACAGCGCAATGCCATCTTCATTAGGGAGCTGGTTCTTCTCAATTGTGCTGCGTCTGAGTACAGTGGTGTAAAGATGTCAATTTCAAATATGTTGCATATTTTGGGTGATGATATATCGATATGATTATTTATTTCGAAACGGTATCAGGAATGTCAAAGTAGTCGTGGATTCTTCGTCAATTTAGATGGATATATTCAGCTGTTTGTTTGATTGAACCCCATTAAATACCATGGAGCGCTGTTGGGGCCAGCCCATGTTCAATCATGAAAGGCACACAAGATACCGGAAATAAATGCAGGCACCCCGACCACCAAACATGACTGAACACAGAGCCAGAAATGCTTTGGGTCAGAGATTTTCAGACAAGAAGGTGATCAGCTTACTGTATCCATAACTCTTTACTGGCACCCTAGACAATTAATTACTGAAGCCCTTGTGGGTACCCTCTCAGCTATTGATAAAAACTGGAAGGTTCTACCACTCCGGGCAGATTTCCAGCTGCACACATCATAAATATTGCACTAACGTATGATTCTGGAAAATCGTGATTCTAAGGTAAAGACCTCTGCACTGTCAATAGGAACGAAAATTCTATGCACTGATTGTGAATCTGGCAACTACCGTACTTGGAACTCTTTTGCTACGAAGACAATAAGAAGAAAGATAACAATAGCGCTTTTTTCTTTTGATGCACTTGAATGCGGAAGCAGTCACTCTTCTGTGAAGCAAAAAAACGGATTGTACCTACCCCAGACAGCCACGGGGTTTCCACTTTTTAAAACCACATACCAACCTCCTAAAGAAACATTTCATCAAGATCGATCTCCATAAGACAAAAAAGTTCTTAAAAGAACTACCTTCACACCGGAGGCAGACACATTAATCATTTCATCGACCGCCCCCCACCCCCCTTTTCCTCCGAATAATGGTATCGACCATTTGACCCCCTCCACTCCCCCCCCCCCTTCCTCTTTCCCTTAAAGGGGGGCGTCCGAGCGCAGTGATTAAATCAGAATGTCCTCTCTAGACCTTTCAGAGTTCTCGTCGCTCTGCCCTGGATAATCAAAGGGAAGCTTCTCAAGTTCTGTTAAACCGCCTTTTGATATGACCTTACTGTGTTGAAAAGAGCGTAAAACTTCAAACTTTAGAACTTTCAGTACCGGGCGCTGAAATGACCTACCTGTGTCGATAGGGCCCTCCCCAACAAAACAAACAACTTTCAGTACAATGCAGCTTCAAAGAATTGTTAGTTTTACTCCTTGTTAAACACAGTCAAAGCGATCCAATATGACATAAGGGTTCCACGCAAATCTCAAGGGTATGGCATTGAAATGTCTGAAAGGCGCAAAGAAAATACCCTCCCTACAATGTATTCAAGTTCCAGATGGGAGTGGCTAATACTCGGTCATAAACGCCCCAGCAGTATACTTTGTGAAGAACTCGATGAAACAATATAAGCATTACATTAAGATTAATGCTTCGAAGTGAAAAAGGAAATGGATGGACAGAAATACAAGCGAGCGAAGGAAATGAAATGGAAAAACAAGCTCCTCCTTATTAATGATTCCTGAAAGAATGAATGAAAACGTGAGCGATCGATGGCCAGAATGCACAGGGTCAGGGGGGATTGACAGGGGACAAACGTTGACCCGATGGATACGTCAATGAGTGGTGTTATTGTTTGATAAACACACGGGATGGGAAACAAGACACGCCGATGCATGCTGGGAATAAACTCCATGGACGCCTGGCTTGTTTTATGGATGTGAATGGCGAGATGTAGGGGAAGATAACTCAATCTATGAATTACTCCGTTTACACAAACACGCTAAGGCTTTTATAGCACATTAAACCATACCATGCTTCATTAATTGCATCTTTGTGAGAGCAAAGTAGTCCGTCCTTGGATGCCTGTTATCGTTAGTTCCGTTCAATAATTCCTAATGTTTACAAAGGAGTGCGTTGGTGTCAAGCGGAAGCTTATCAGCAATCTTCGCACCTGTTTGATTACTACGCAACACAAAAATAGATCAATTCCCATGCGCGTAAACAGTTGTAGTATTTATATTACAATTTGCTGAATGAGCCGCCATATTTGAAAGCAATTTAGAAATAAAAAGATGATAACTAATTTAGAGTTACACAGAAAAAACAGTCAAACGAACAACAACAACAAACAAACAAATAAAAAAAAACAACCGAGTTTCTATCATGTTACAGGGAGAGTGACATAAATGACGCCAGTGGTTTTATTGTTATCTAATCGGTACTCTCAATTCTCAGCGACCCCACCGCAACATGACAAGTGTTGTCATTCATTCCACTCATAAACAAACACCATGTTATAGTTAATGCCATTGTTGCTACTTAGACTGACATCGCAAACGACATTACTATGATGTGAACCTTAATTTAGACATCACAGCAACTGTTATCACACCGTCATCGCATTTATGGAATTCCAACTTTAATTAGTCGAGCATTTTGCTACTTTTCTATTATCATCAGTGATGCTGAAAAATTCACTCTGCAAACCTTTGTAATAAAGATGAAAATGTGTGTATGACGAAGATCATTTTCATGAAGATATCTATTTCAAAAAGAGGAGACGTGTTATGCGTGTTACGAAATGTGCGTTTGAATTAATGTCATACCAGACAACCATATTTTAGCCACAGACATAATAATATCATATTGTGTAATACCAAAGTGACTAAAGCATTTGCTACAGTGTGTCTGAGCAGTCAAATTATTAATCATCAAACAAACTCGATTGAAATTTGAAACAGCGTGCGGAATATTAAACAGCATCCCCGCCACGCCCATATAACAAATCATATAATCAAAGGGAGAAAACAATGTTAAGAAAAGAGAGAAAAAGAAAAACGCAGACAATAGGGAGGAAAAAGACATTGTTAATATTACGTAAATTTGGCTTGGAGCCAGACATAATATTACTACACGTTATTTTAGTGAGATTTGTCCAGGATACGATAATAGGTGTCGATAACTCACAATTTATTTATTTACGAATACTATTAAACTATAATGAAAGTAATTTCATATTCCAAATTTTTGCCAGACGTGTTTTATTAATCATTCTAAAAGAAAATCTAATTTGCTAGCAAGAGACATAATGACTACAACATAAAAACAAATTGGTGTTCAGTGGTAACATAAGGACAAGAAGTATAAGAAAAGGAAAAACTATGTTATTTTCACGAATCTGATGTTGGATGTTTTTCCCGCGCTGCCGACAATAAATTATTTTGGAATCTATTTAGGAACAAGGTCGGGATACTTTTTTTTCTCTTTGAAAGACATGGAAGAATAGAAAACAAGTGATATGACTTCCGTGGGGATTAACCGCCCGCCTCCCTGAACCAAGGTATGTTATTGTTTGATATACAGAAAAAAGGACGAAAGAAAGGGAGAAAAAATAGCAGTAGACAGCCAGACAGAGTGGAATAATAAACTATTGTCTAGCCATCGAATTATAATATAACACAATGTATTTCTGGCATAGTTACAAAATGGCTTGTCTCCCTTAGTTACAAACGAATTTCCTAGAGATACCCAAGACGGAAACAGTCCTCCTTGCACTTTGATGCCAACGCCGTTCTCTTTATTTTCAGTTAAAGGAATCTAAATCTATCTAAAATAATCATGTAACGCACGTTGGGGGTAGATATTGGGAAGGCGATGGTTTTGTCCACTGATTTTCTCAAGGGCTCGTGTCACCGCCAGAACAGCCAATTTCTATGAGTTCTCTTTGGAGATACTAAATAATATTCATCAGCCGATAGGAAACAGAGACACTATATTCCATTAAAAAAGAGTTCTTCACTGTGTGTGTGTGGCGTTGTAAGCGTTCGTCGGACAGGGAGAGCAATACAAACTGATTTAGCTTGTCTTTACACTTTCTCTTTGCTTGGACAACGTCCAATAAGGGTGTCTTTTTAAATCGGTTTTCTAACCAGATATAAATAGAAGAAGAGGATTGAAAGAAAAGGCAGCGTGACCTCTCGGGGTGAGGAACTATACAAAAAATATATATTCGTCCAGTTTCCTTTTTAGGTTCGACTACCTACTATTCTGAGTCTTTGATGGACACCAAATTGGCCAGCAAGGAAGTCAGTTTAGAATTCCTTAAAAAGCTATGTAGAGTGTACATTTCTTCATTTTTGATTGCATGGGAGATAGGGAAAATGTTTTCTTATGAACATTTTAGCATTCTTTAAAAGCATTTTGATGGAAAAATTGGTGAACGTTTTGACTTACTTTCGGTCGATCAGCTGTCCTGATAGATGCAATAGGTTCATTGGTGGATTTTCTGTATTTCCAAACCTACGCCTATGTACTATGTACATTTCATACATTCCCTCGCACCACAAAACACTGTTCTATTTTTTGTAATGTTTTACGTACGAAGCCTAACAAAAATACAAATAATAGTAACAGCGGAAGTAAGTACACAGGAGTAGTGATTTTTATGGACCCAAATTCTACAATTTATAAATAGGTATAAATCGGAAAAATCCTTTCCCAAGACATCCCTATTCTATCTTTACCGAGACCTTTTCTAGTCAGTCGATGCAACCAGGGGTCCAAAACGAGGTTACCAGGATTGTTGGTATGATAACACAAGGCCTAACACTACACTGTACTATACGCCGGACACTGTGTCTTGCCTTACACTACTTGAACTCTGTCAGATTGACCTTTGACGGGGAGGGGGGGGGGGGGGGGGTAACTATAGATATCCCAACTTGAAGTGGTCTATAGGGCCTCCCAGTAGCTCAGAGGTATAATGGTTCTGGCCTTTGAAGCAAAGGTTCGAATCCCCGCGGCGACTCGGTATAAACCATTAAAATTCATATAGACAGAAATGCATGCACGCGGGAACTGGGTCGGACTATAATTATAGAATACTGCCACCAACTATTGTTCTTGCTCGGGTAGGGATTTTATCTAAGCCGAGAAAATTAGCAAAGGTCACATTATTAATCTTATTGTTCTGGGTTGTTTTCTTCCATTGCTGTTTAATTAACATTGTTCTTTCGCCTAATAATTGTCTTGTGTTTATCCATGACTAATTGTGTTTCCATTTTTCCATTTGGGGGTTGGGAGGCAGGGGTGTTTTCTTTTAACCCCACCCATGTTATGTGTCGATGTGATTTGTTAACATTTCTATTGTGTTAGGGGATAGATAATTGAGAAGGAGCTTTTAAGTCTATTTTTTTTACAGATAACAGAGACTCTAGATGGACTCGGCATTAAAAACTTAAAGTACCAATAGCTATTATTTTAAAACACACAAAACAATTCTTCTTCCTTCCCTTTATCTCTTCTCTCCCTCCCACTCCTCCCTTTATCTCTCTCTCTCTCTCTCTCTCCCGTCTCCCTGTCTATTTATCTTCCAAAGTCTCTCTGACCAC
>JARBEQ010253575.1:0-10974 GCA_030265355.1 Tritonia tetraquetra
CAACATTTAGTGTGTAGGTCATCCCATTACAACATTTAGTGTGTAGGTCATCCCATTACAACATTTAGTGTGTAGGTCATCCCATTACAACATTTAGTGTGTAGGTAATCTCATTACTATAATACCCGGGAAATTTACACATTTGAAAAATGTAAAGAAGAAACTTTCTTTCCCAACAATCCAGCTGGTAGAATAAAATTCCAGGGCTTTTCCAGGGCACAAATACAAATTCCAGGGTTTTTACAGGGCACAAATACAAATTCCAGGGTTTTTCCAGGGACAAATACAAATTTCAGGGCTTTTCCAGGGCACAAATACAAATTCCAGGGTTTTACTATTAGTATCCATTAAATCTCATGTTGTAGGCCTTGGAGGCTGGTTGTTGTGACCCCATTCTCATAATGTGCCCAAACCATTTGATATCATGTTGTCTCTCAATGTATAGTATTTGTATAGGTATGCATTGTTAGAATTGTATGACAGAGAACAACAGGCTGCTGGAATGAAGGCAACTATAGGGGAGCTCTTCTTCTTCTCCACGCTTGATTCCCATCTCGTCGGGTCGCCAGTCCAGATCCCTACCCTGCACACTCTTCTGTCCAAAGCGTCTTCCTCCTCCAGTTCTGTCGCCCTCATGTCTTCTCTCAAACAAACAGTCTGACAATCTTCTAGGCCTTCCCCTCACTTTCTCTCCCATGACTGGAATATTTCTCATATATATATATATATATATGAGCGAGTTACAATATTAAAAAAAACCAAACCAAAACAAACCCCAAAACAAAAACTTTCTATGCCTACTAGGTGTTTATGGCTTATTTGTCATACTCCAACAGAACCAGCTCACAACATACAATGAGAGTAGCATTTCTCCCACAGACTTACCAAAGTTGCAAGACGTCTCTACAGCCGCATATTCGTCACAGGGACAACGCTTACAGCCGTCATTTGGCATATCTCGGTAAAAGCCCTTTTGACATGTTTCACAGAATCGGCCTGTATACGTTTCCTCACACTGACAGTGTTGTTTCCCCTTGGAAGGATTAGCACAACTTTCTGTGAGGTTTTTGGTGCCGTACCACTCACATTTGCACGCTGTGAACAAAAAAGTAGGATTTATTATTCTATTCTTTTTTAATTGCCTTTTTTTGGGCCATGGATAGACGTCAAGGACAAACCTCCTAAAAATAGCTTAAAATTTTATGCGTTCTGACTGATTCAACACGTTTCTATGCCGTCTGGACCTTGTTTGGGATAAATCAAAGCGTCTCAGGTCTATCTTTTAGTTTAGCTTCCCACAGATTGTTGATATTTGGTCATTTAATTAAACATTTTACAAATTTTCTCTCTAATTTCTATCTCTTAGTAATAGCAGTTACATGCTTTCACCAAAAATTTGGTGCAGTTTTATGAGGAAACTGATGCGTAAATGATAATTTTAGGTCCCTAGACCCCTCCCTGGGTCCCCCATTGCCACCTCTTTGATATTAAGAGATATCACTGCTTGGGTCTAGTAACACTTAAGTGTTCAGGACGCATCCAGTTTGAAAATTTAGTATGGTTACAGATCATAGACAATACATAGAAGAACCACTGTCCAAAACTTACTTTCCTTGGCACCCTCAGCTAAAGTCTTAGGAAAAAAGGGTTCAGCAGACAAAGCATGTCCTGAGAGAAAATGAGCCGTTACAATAACCTGGTAGACGGTCTGTGGCGTCAGACCTTCAATGGTGACCAGACGATCTGTTGGATTCAGGACAATTTCTTTTGCTGTGAGGAGGAGATAAAAAACAGCACTGTGTGTTACAACAAAGTTGATCAAATCCTATGCATGAAACTCCACAATAAAATGTCTGAGTAAGAATAAACAATTTCATTGCTGTTGAATTATAAATGAACAATAGCTAATGTTACCATTATTTGGAAAACATCTTCTCTTCAATGGGAAATGTGTCAGTCAATCAAAATGCCTATTTTTGTGTTGTGATATAACCGTGCAAACTTTCCCATTGTAAATTTTACATCACAAGGCGAAGAACACGAAGAACATGAAAAATGTCACTTCTACGTTTAGAATCCAACAGCAATGATATAAATTTGTCCAACTGTTTAAAATTTGATTAATGGGAGAAAAGGAAGGAACTCCACACAACAGCATCATATTAATATAATATTCTTTTGCTTTGTCCAGATCACCATGCTTTTAGGCCAATGTAAAAAACCCCAAGATTAATCAGTAACAAAACAGTGAAAACAAGCCATCGAGTGGATAGTAAATTAGTATAACTGGCCCTGGAGTCAACACCTTACATGTTTCTATGGCCTAAGAGCTAAGTCAGCTAAAGCAAAGCTTCTCGTGATGGACAGATCAAGTCAGATGAAATCAAACAAAGATTGGCCAAAGGCCTGGTAGGACGTCTTACGGTGGCAGACCCAACATTTACCTAGTATACAGTGGGTGAGTCCCCTACTTATCTGAAATCACCTGTTTCAAAGACGCTCCCTGAAAGACTATAATGGACTGACTTTTCAGAAAACGAATATGGCAAGAAAATAGAATTATGAGAATATTTGGGACATTGAATGTTCAATCTATAAGTAGAGACATGAAGACATGAAAGAAATTACTTTGGTTGATGCAAAGAAAAGAAGTTGCAATATACAGTATAATCCATGTATATCGACAGCCGATTTATCGACATATTTTCCAATTACAGAATTTTTCCTTCCATATCTTTACTTAATAATTTCTCTTATATCTTTTTCGGCCCTCTCCGCTTTATCGACATGCTTCCTATGGGTACCCGACGAAGCCCACGAACATAAATGGGGGAAAATGTCAGGCTAACGGTCAACACATTAGTTCTTTATTAGTCTGCATACCCGCCAAGTACTATATCGACACACCAGGAGGTCATGTACACAGTGAATAATATTTTTAAAAATAGTGTTGTCTTTTTACTGCTGACCTCCCCTTGTTTATTCCTCTTTGGCTTTATACTTTTATTTATTGACATCTAATCCGCTTCCCAAAGCATGTCGATATAAGCAGATTATACTGAATAAGAATGGAGGAAGATAAGTCACCATAGATAAACTTGACACCAAAAAGTACACCAGCAAATGGTAAAGAAAGAAAGAAAATTACTCTTGACAGGTGTGTCTACTTACCGTTTCGTCGGCTGTCCTTTTTTATGTAGGAGACGACTATTTTAGTGGCACAGCCTTTCTCAAACTTGACAACCGCATTCTTGGTGTCCTTGTAAAATATTGACGTATTGGTAATTGGCATCGGAGTGTTAGAACCTATCAAGGACACAGACCAGCCGTTGTCATTGATAGTGGCATTCTTCTCTCCTACTGTGTAGTTGGCAAAATATGTGAGAGGTCTGCACACAACAGGGGTGAGATTCGATGTATCCTGTTCGTTCGTAGTGGACGTATCTAAAAGAAGAAGAAAAAAACCCAGCAGAAGTAGTTAAATAGTAAGTCCCTACGATCACCACCTTACCATGCGGGGGAAGGGGGGGGGGGGGGGTTGCCTGCCTCTATTACACCAGCTGATAGTGTTTCCCATGCTGGACAGGTCAAGTGAGATGAAGCCAAACAAAGATTGATCAAAGGCCTGGTAGAACACCTTAAGGGTCGCAGCCCCATCAAATACATTTCTTTATCAATAACCTTTTCGGTGTAATGTTATACATGATACACAAACTTTCGCCATTGATCCCTATTCAGTGACATCCTCTTTGCCTCTACAAGTCTAAATCCTCTTTTTTATTATTCTATCGTAGTATTTCTAATTTTACCTCCCTTTGTTTTTTGCCTATTGATTGATGTTCTTAGGAATTTCATTTCTGTTGCTTGTCTAGTCTAGTGTCCATGATTCATTTTCATTATATATCAAAAGTTAGGCAATAAAGTGAGTTAAAAATTGACATTTTTGTTTTGGTTCTAAGCTCTTTCTTACCCATAAAAAAACTTCCAAGTTGGCTATACACCTTTATTGGTTTATATCTTCTTTCAGACTACTATTTGACTTGATCATTACTCCTAGGTATTTATAGCTATCAACCTGTTTCAATACCCCTCCTTCTAGTTTGATTCATGATTATTTGGTTCCCTACTAATAAGCATAGTCTTTGTTTTCTTTGAATTTATTCTCACACAAGTTTCTTTAATTCCCTGTGCTGTAGATCTTGTTCAGTTTTTTTTTCAAATATCACTAAGTCACCTGCAAATGCTAACATTACTACCTTAACTGGTTTTAATTTCCATATTCCTACTTTTAAGGGACTCATACCTCTGCATTGCTTGGGTATTGAATCCATTAGGTAGTATTATAAAAACAACAATGGACTAAGGATGCAACCTTGTCTAAAGCCTACATATATATTTTGAAACACACGCATATCATGCAATAACCTAATATTCCTTTCACACTTAGGGCGCCTTCCAATTTTGTACCCTGAAACCCTAAGGGAAGTACTCTGTATGAACCAGATATACGTCCATATAAAAATTCATAAAAAATCTTTTTTTTAATGATAGGATTTTGTAACTGGTATCATTTTTGTTGAAACTTTGTAACAAAATAAAGTAAAACGTGTGCTTTTGCCTACTTTCATGGAAAAAAATTATTCATCCCTAACTTATCTCATCTGCTCAGTTTCATCCTTGATGTCACCATGCACTGGTCTAGTCACACACAATCATTTTCCTAAGTTTCCTTAATTTCAAATTCTTCTAGGTCACGTTCTGGCCTATAACTGTCCAAAAATCATAATAAGGATCATTTAAGAAAAAAATACTGACCCTAACAACTAGCAGGGGTGAAAATGCTGTGTGTTTTGGGTCAGAAATGTCAAAGAGAAAAATCGGCCTCAAATGTAAACATGCTGGCTTTTACGAAAGTGAAACTAGGGGTGGAATTACTAGAGAACTTTGTTTTGTCTATAGACACATTTAGTAGCACATTTCCATCAGGCGCTGTAAGAGTGAATCGATGCCGGGCAAGTGAAAGGGGTAAACACAACAACCCTCTGTAAAAAAAACTCAGCATATTATGTAAATCTTAACTGTGAATTAAATATGGACTGGGTTGTAATATTGTACCAATTGATGATAATCATAGGGGGTCCCAGTGACTCAGAGGTATGGTTCGGGCCTTTGAAGCGAAAGGTACCGAGTTCCAATCCCAGCGGTGACAGTTGTTTTTCTTCACAAAACTCAGTATAAACCAAACCTATTTGCCACTCCCCTGATCCTATGAGGGTAGGTGGGATCAAGAACCTAGTCCTATCGGAGACGGGACAAAAATTTGAAGGTCCTGTGTGCAAGTTATGCAAGTTAAACCGGCAGTCGAAAATGGAAGAGTAGGCAGAAAGGCTGCTGTCAGTGCAAAATTAATTCCCACCACAAAAAAGCCACAGTGGGCTGATCACCTGCTTGGTCTAATATATTGAGCCAGAGTAAATCCGCCTCGCAGAGCGGGCCCTACTGTAATGGTAACAGGGAACTGGATAAGAAAGAAAGATGATGATAAGCTATACCTTTATTTCCACTAGTATCCTTGTCATCTGTATTTTTATTAGTTGGCGTTGAATCTGCAGTTGAATTATCAGCACTCGTCTGATCTGAATCACTGACAGTGTTGTTATCTTCTTTCACTGCCACATGATCAATTTCTGTTTTCATGACCTCAATTTTGTCCCCACGTTTTCGCTTTTCAAATGCTTTCATCGACACATCATGGGGGACGTAGATGGTGGGCATGTTCCATACCAACACCAATGTGTCAGGAGTCGTAAGCAATGCGTCAACATCCTTTGGGCTGGCGATGATCACGTGACCTGGAACAATCAAAGGGACAAATCGAAAACGTTTTTCAAAATTCTTGTAATTCATTGAAGTAAAAAGGCAAAAGAAAATGTAAAAAAAACTCCCAAACTAGAAAAAAAGAAAGGGACACTGAACATGGTTTTGGGTGTAACCCTTCCTCAGCTAACAAACAACAAAAAAACAAGTAATGTAACACAAATCTGAGAGGAAAAACGATAGAATGAACGTACTTTTATGCTTATTTCAAGAAAAAAGAATATTCCTCACTCTCAGAATTAATTTTTTAAAGTAAATTATATTGCTTATTTTTCTAAAATTTATTTCCCTACCCTCTTTGGTAGTGCACAGACCTTTCCCCACATAAATCAATTTCCTTCCAATGACATTTCTATGACAAGTACCCTATTAATTCTGTTGTCACTTTTACGCTTTGCCGTGATTCAAATATTTTTGTAACGCATAGTGTGTCATTTTTATCAGCAGTAAAATTAATCTGGTCCAACCCCACTCGAATCTGGTCCAGAAAGAAGTTACTAACACTTACAGGCCAAACACTGTGGTGAACCCAGGACAGACAACTAGACAGGGAAGGATGAAAATGAGTTTTACAATATTTTGTTTGCTCATTCATCATTGTGCTGTGCAAAACCAGTGAATAGGTAGGACGATCAAATGATACTCATGCTTTGTCTAGAACCGTGAGGCATCTCGTCTACTAATACTAAGACAGCCCGTCTAATATTTCCTGCTTTAAAATTTGATCAGATACAAGTACAAGTGTAAAGGCATCTTAATTGAAAATGGTTTAAATCTGTCCAGGAAAAGAGGGTCAATCTCTCTATATATTATGTGTGGCGGCCTAAGGAAACCTGCCAGATGTCACCGAACCTAATTTTGAGTTACAGGCAAAAGAAAGTCAAAAAAGCAATTTTTAAAATTTATTTATCGGTTTTGACTTTTTTGTCATCAATCATTTAAAAATCGTGTCACAACTGGATTTTATCAAAATATACAGGAGAAATATTTTTATTTTTCATAATTGCATCGAGTCAAAAATTTCATCAAAATCTGGCAAAATTCTGTGTTTCAACACAATATTTCATGACCAAACAGTCATAGATTATATTCAATACCCTGTCGTGTTGCATGTTATTTATTATGTACATTTTTGTGGTTTTCTCTTCTTTCCATTGGTACTGAGTGTGCATGAATACAATTGACCTAGTCAAAACTAGAATAACTGCACATCCGCTGGTTAAAATGTAAACAAAGTCACTTCACTGTCAACACTGTCTGGACAACGACTTCTGCCAAATTGCAACACACCACACAATGGGCTAGGTTACAAAGCGGCAAAGGTGTGTACAATAGGAAAAGGTTGCAAGATGTGGTGACACCATCATTACCACATCATGCCCAATAACATTTAGAGCAATCAGAAGTCAAAGTACTGCGTACCGGAGTCATGACAGACAGAAAAGTGGAGAGTTAAATGATTGATCCCTTTCCCTTGAAGTACAAAGATTATAACGTCCTTGTTATTCATCAATAGATTGGGATGGCAGAGTATGAAGAATAAATGGAATAATTGTGATTATAACTCCGTTATTGGAGAAAATAAACTTGTCAAAACTTTAAATGTTGTGTCTTTCTGTTTTTAGGTTTGGGGGGTTATCGGTTACTGATAACCCTAGTAGTACCTAGCCTGTGACGTCACAATACCATACTTTTGCACGCCAAGAGAAAGCCTTTGTCAGTGACCCGCCACGCCATCACTTTACCACAAGCTTCTGGTGCTGATCTCGCAATA
Organism: Tritonia tetraquetra; assembly: GCA_030265355.1. Lineage (NCBI taxonomy): Eukaryota > Metazoa > Mollusca > Gastropoda > Nudibranchia > Tritoniidae > Tritonia > Tritonia tetraquetra. Next base: position 7,652 of record JARBEQ010253575.1, read on the forward strand.
TTTTCATTTTTATGAATTGTTCGAATGTGTACAATAACCTGGCAATTTAAATTAGTTTCAAATCATAATTTTTTTCTTCCAAACGACTTTTAAGTCCTTCTCTGATAATAAATTTAATGAAAATCAAGACTTACTGAAAGAGTGTTACCCGGACACTTTGCGTTCTCTTTACACACATGTGTTGACATTCTTTCTTCTCTTTTTGAATGCTTAAATTTTACTGATTAGTAGTTTTATGACGCATCAGACGCTATTTTAGGAGAAAATTCTGTAGGACAGCGTGAGAAACAACGAACAACAAAATTAAGGGACGCGTCGTGAGCGTTGGTGTCAAGTCTTGTCAAGTAGCGTGCATAAGGACCCGTCGGATATAAGTGTTTAAAAGAAACTGTACAGAAATGAATGCATGCTCATCATGCTGTATCGTGATCTCTATAGATACCCTACTTGGAAAATGTTCTTTTTTTCTTCAGTAACCTTTTTGGTACCTTTCGATACAGAAACTTTCGCCATTGGTCCCTATTCAGTGACATCCTCTTTGCCTCTACAAGTACAAGCCTGGATCAAGATCCTTTCTTTTTTATTTTTATTAATTCTAAAACTGCATCCTGCCTGATTTTCTTTAGTCTACCTGTAGGTAGTTTTTCCTGCTCTTTTCATTCTAGTATTTGTTTAGAGGAATTCTGCGATACTTCCTTCTGTTTATAATGTGTCCAACCCATCATATTGATTCACTTCCTGTAGTTTGCTTTTTTATCTCTAGTCTAGTGTCATACCAAAGTTGGGTAAATTGATTAAAAATTGACATTTTTGTTTTGGTTGTTAGCTCTTTCTCACCAATAAAAGAATTTCCAAGTTGCGTTGCTAATTTTCTGATTTATTTTTTTCTTTCATACTACCATTTGAGGGGGTCCCAGTGGTGCAGAGGTACAGTTCTCACTTCTGAAGTGAAAGGTACCGGGTTCGATTCCTGACAGCGACAATCTTTTTCTCCTTGAAACTTGGTGAAAACCTATGCCACTCCCCTGATCCTATTCAGGTAGGTGGGATCAAAGAACCTAGTCCTATCGGAGACAAACGATAAACTCGGAGGTCCCATGTGCATGTTGCGCACATTAATGTTAAAGAACCCTTGGTAGTAGAAAATCGATTTAAGAGCAGGCCGCAAGGCCGCTGTCAAGGCAAAATTAATTCCTACCACAAAGGTCACAGTGGGTTGATCACCTGCTTGATCCAAAGGAATCCAGCCTCATAGTGCTGGCTCTACACTGTAATTAATGGTAAAGGGAACTGGATAATAAAGAAAAGAAAGACTACCATATTTGTGGGTATAACTTCAAGTAAAGCTGACTTCCAAGCGTAAACAATGAATGGACCACGACATCAATCGATTGGTGAGGAGAAAATGACAATTATTATTAAATCTTTTAATACAAACTACTCTAGCTAGAGCTATCTAGAAAGAATAAAAATCAAGATTGGTGTTGATTGTTAAATTTTGATAAGGTTTTTTCAGCGGACATAATTTCAGTTTAAATATTTTCAAACCGAGCAATGAAGCTTTGATGATTTAAAAGCGAAGTTTTTCGGTACGAGAAAATGTTCAAGAGGAAGGTGAAATAACGTGAATGTGCATGGCATCATTAGAGAAGAATTTTGGGTTTAAATTCAGCTCATGAATACCAGTTGTTATCTTTTCTGACACCCAAGCCCCACTTTAGTGTACTAATACGGACATTAGCTAAGCTGTGTCATGAATTCCCCCCTTGAAATGAAGAGAAGCCAAAGACAGGAGAAAACTATTTTTCACTTTACTTTCAATTCAAGAATCCACCTCACACCAAAAGTCAAGTGTGTTATTTGTGGGTGAGATTTATTTTTTTCAACTGTCTAGACCCTAAATCTATAGTAATGCAACAAGTATACGATTACGATCGCTATGAAATGATGTCATCATCGATAAACAGGAAGCTAAGCACTCTAGATAGAGATTGGCCATTGGCATCGCATGATTGCCTCGTTCATCATTGTTTACTGGATCTGAACAAAATACGAATGAACTTACGATCCTCTAACGATTTGAGGGTAATATAACCATTAGATGCCGAAATCCATGCAGCACACAAAATAAGAATGACAAAATACTGAATAGATGACATATTTGTAGAGGTGTTTCGATAAACAATAGAAATAACACCGGATCCAGGTGAGGTCTTGTCTCACAGTTCAGTCGGTCCTCTAAGGGCTTTTTGCAACAGGGGAAGTCTATAGAATCAAGTCATCCGTTTCATTTTCATTCGTGGTGATTTCCCTTGGCACACGTTCGTGTCAATCCCAGAAGTTGATCAAACCTTAGGGGATACAAATTATGCAAGGGGTCGGAAAAAAATGTCCATGATAAATACAAACAATAACCGTTGTATGTTTAAAAGGCTCCGCATAAAATAGGACATTTTTAATCTGGAGAGTTTTACCAAATCCCATTTTCCTATCAAAATCCTAATTGATTGTTAAGAACGAAAAAAATGTAGAGGTCTAAGTCTAGCTCATTAAGAAAAACAATCAATAGCTCTCGCTGACTCATTCTTATCTTACATCAAGAACTCTTGTTTACAATGATGTTGTAGACCAACCTCAGCCGACTAATTGTTGTCGTCATCATCATCATCCAAACCATCATTAAGTAGACTATAACAATGTAAGACAGATAAAGAAAAGGGGGAGAAACGAAGTATTTTAATCGCGCACCCATCGACAGAAGTAATGATAATGGTTATGATAATATCAATAACAACGACAATGATGATGATGAAGATGATGGCGACAATCGAATTATTTTTTTTTGACAATTAGATTATCGTTCTTTACAACAAGAAAAAATAAAGTGTCTATGTATCTACAAGGTGAGCAAAAAAAAACCTCGATTTCAAAATGTATATTTTCAACAGTTATTGGAATATGTTTGCATGGTTACATCTGACACATTAACGTTTACAATTTGGGTGAGGTTATTCCACGGAAGTATAAAACAGAAACCCTCTATGGTATAGATAGAGGATTTCTGTATAAACACAAGCCAAACAGCCGTGTCTAGTTCCGAATCTATTTTTTTGTGGCACTAGCAGCAGAACCAGCATCAGGGAGCACCACATATTTGTGGGGCACACCGTTTGAATCACATTCAATTCAATTCAATTCAAATTCATTTATTTGAATATACATTATATATATATATATATATATATATGAGTGCGAGTTCTTCTTGGTTGAGTACTCTCCCTTTGATTTTCGCAAGTTACCGGTATTGCCTTGTCTAACCCTAC
>JARBEQ010253586.1:0-10973 GCA_030265355.1 Tritonia tetraquetra
TCCCTTATATCCTTTAAAACCAATTATGATAAACAGTTACAAGAGTTAAGCAATATTCATGGAAACATGTTAACTATTTTTTCTTGGTGAATACAGCCTATATGATTTGTTTTAAAAATGTCAAGGACATGATTGGAAAGATGAATTAATGATAGATGAATTTATGGAGATACTGGTGGTGATAATATTGTAGTAATGGAGATGGTGGGGATGACTATTATGATGATGATAATGGTGATGATGACGAGGAGGAGGAAAAGGAGGATGGTGAATATGATAACGATAATGAGGATGATGGTGATGATTATGATAATGATGATGATGAGCAGGACATATATTTACCTGTTACATTTCCTGAAGACTGCATACATTATACAAGCAAGGAGCAATATCAAAAACAGAAAGCCCCCAGCCATACCCGCTGCCATTTGAAGATCCTTTACTTTACTATCTTTGCTTTGATCTGTACGTACAGACTGGAAAGATGATTGCATTACGTGTTTATCTTAGATAAGATGAGGCACTACAACCTTTAGCTAAAACATCACTATTAATTATCTTCTTGCTTTTCAACCACGAACTGTATTATATATGACATCTACAATTCATAGTCAATATCTGAAAAAGTAGTCGAGTTGACATGGTGTGCGAGAATATCATGCTTCCGAAGAGAAATAATATCACTCTCTAATTTAAGAATTGATGACATCAAACAAGTCAAGTTACCATGACTCTTAACTCAGTAAACACTGCTATTGTGCAACAACAGATAATCCAACAATGATATTGAACAATAATTTTGAAATGTATTTTTTTCGCATCACAAATAAAATTATGCAGTATCATTCTCTATTTTTATGGATGAACAATCAAACATACCTTGCTGGTTCCTGACGTTGACGAAGATGTACCTGCAGCTTGTACAGTCACTGATGTCAATGTAGTCATAGTTGCAAATGTTCCTGCTTGGTTTGTCAATTTGGTTGAAGGGGTTGGTGGATTTGTTGTCGTTTTCGCCAACGGAGTAGTCAATGGATTTGTTGTCGTTTTAGCCAACGGAGTAGTTATCAACGAGGAAGCTGTCCCAGTCCTTATCTCACAGTAATACCCTGTAGTAGATTATTGCAAACACTTTGGTCATTTATTACCCACGATTACACATAAATGACATCCAACACTAATAGCAATTAGCGCAAGTACCAAAAATAACTTGACAACTTTAACGTACCTGATTAACACATAGTATTTCCATCAAATCTCAAACCAAATACTAGTTATCTATTGCTGCGTTGAAAATAGAACATTCCGTTCTAATATACACTACCTGCAAAATTAGGTGGACATGCACACGTGTAGTTCAGCAATATAGGAACGCATTTGCTGCCATGTTGACAATTATTCCCTGGACAGTAGCTAATCAGCTGCATACAGTTTGGTCCATGCCATCCTGTCAAGTAGAAAGAAATAATTATTGTTTAGGACCAAAGTGATGCTGTACATTACACACATTACAAAGGAATCTCGTTATCAATGCGTCCAGTATTATATTGTACTTTTCTTTCATATTATATTTTTCATATGTCTATAGAGACATCTAAAGACTAAAACTAACTGTATACGGCTGTATCCACTTTTGTTTTGTTTTCTGCACTACACCCTTGCGGCCAGCTAGATGTTCTGCATTGCTGAACACAGTTCTAGAATTACTCTGGATCAGGTATAAAAGAAAGCACGTGATCAGCCTACGGTGCCCCAAACCCTGAATGGCACAATAAGCATCACAATGTTATGTGTTGCAAAAGTTTGGGCCATAACAATATTTAGTGTTGCAGTGGTGGCAATCCCCGCAGCTATAAGATGTTGCCACATAAGGTGTGAATATTCATATTTGGATATGGGAAAACGAAAGTTCTTTATGGTAGACAAAAGTGCATTATGCTCCTAATATACAGTGTGTAAAGGTCTGTTTTGTCGTTATTTTCTTTCAAACTATGATAAACACAGGCTACTAGTGGTTGATTTATAGCTGTTTTGTTTTGTAGACAACAACAATCACAATTTTTATGATAATAATAATAACAATTTCGGTTTGTTTTAAAAGATATTTGAAATGAGGAGATTCATTTACCTGACGCCTAAAGGTAAATCAGGAATCGTTAAAGAAAGAAGTATATAAAGAATGGTAACCCAACCCGAACCCACCAAAACAAATCAATTAAAATAAATTGTATAACATGAAATAACAATCAACTATCAAACTTAATTCAATTTCATAAGAGGGGAGCACCTCGCTTCACGGTCACTCGCTTCTAATATAGCTACCTTGTTTCACCGCCGCTCGCCACCTCCGTCCGTAGTTCTTTTGTTTGCTAAACATCAAAGGATCCAGGTAAGTATGTAATTTAAACGGACTATTACAAACTGTATTCACAAGTAGCCCTGGTGCCCAGCCCTGTTCATTTTTTGATGAAATGTATCTTAAACTACCATTCATTGCTTTTCACTTTGTTACAAAATGGCTTGAAATGTTTCTGAAAATGATAGTGACCTCCTCAACGTTGACACGAATGCATTATCGCAACTTAATCAAAACATTGTTTGGGAATTGTAAGTCAGTGTACACTTATTTTATGAACGGGGTTGAAGTGAATGAATCTAATTAGAGAGGAGCACCAACAATAATCGTTAACTGTTAAGAACAGAAAACAGCATGTAACATGGGCTTGCTGTCAATCAGGTAGCAAGCCCGTTACACGCAGATAGGGATGATTATCTATTATACTATATGTATCAAATGCAGTATTTGTCGGCGAGTGGCGGTGAAAAATGGTTACCCATGTTAGTGGTAACATTCACCCCTTTGAGCTTTGAAATCAAAAGAATTTTTAAGTGACCGTAAAATGTGCTGCAGCCCCTAGGAGACCTAAACGATTACTCTGAGTCAAAAGGTCGATCCTACCTTGAAGACATAGTTTGGTACCATTATTCAGACAAGTATAGTGTTTTTTATTCGGTTTGCAGTATACAGCGCAATTGTGAGTATAGTAATATCTGCTACACATTGAGACAATATCCACAACGAATCTAAAAAGGAAAAAAAACAGATTAATCAATTGAGTGAATAATGATATGTGATCATCATTTGTCATGAAAGAAGTAAAAGTGAGCAAAAACATACAATCAGTTTTTGACTCTGGTGGCAGATACCATATTCCAGTCAATAAAGTTGCATCCATTAAAAGTCGATGTCTACTGAATGGACATTTACCCACTCGTGGTTAGTACTTGGACAGGTGACCACGTGTGTGTGTGTGGGGGGGGGGGGGGGTGCCCTTGGGCAAGGCGTTTTATTTTGCTTACACCACTCGACTCATGTGCAATTGAGTACCGGCCGAGAGCAGCGAACGGTCTTGGCAGAATGCTCGTGTTGAAGCGCCCAAAAGGCAGTGTTTTCTCTTCAATAATCTGATTTTTCCCCCTATCAGTTGTACGTTTAGTATTTTACCAATACACCTAATCCTGGTATGGATCTTTCAGTTGAATCAACTCCTAAAAAAAGTTTGATTCCTTCTTAATGTAAGACCCCGTGTTCCTTTTTTTGTTTTTGTTATTCCTATTGTGTGTACATGTTTAATTAAGGGAACAATTTGGCAACAAGTACTTACTGCATACGTGTGTCGTTGAGGACGAAGCGTCTATAAAGTGGTGGCTTAATGAACCTTGGGTCACACCAGTTAACAATAAAATTGAATGTTCCTATTGCAACTTCTGCATCAGTTTTATTCACGTCGGGCATTTCTAGAGCTGTTATATTGAAGTCGATAAGAGCCTATAAAATGAAATGATTGATAAGTGTGGCATTATCAAAACAACACAATAAGATTGATTAATTATCGTAAATGTGTTGCATTTAAAAGAGATATTTCTTTAAAAGGCTTTTTGCAGCAATTATGCTAAAGGGATGATTAGAATCATTCATCATTGCTAGACGATCTTTCATTTCATGGAATAAAGATATATTATCAAATTAAAGGGGAAAATAATGAAATCATCATACAAAATCATTTGTTGATTCTAAACAGTTTCTGTTCATTGATTTTATAATGAAAAAAGGAAATATTTGTATGTTTGGAAAAGAATACGAAATATTGACAGGACTTTAAAGAAGGAAATTCTCACCGTGAACTGCTTTGTCTTTGGTTGCTTTATAAAAGTCTTTCAAATGGGATGGCGATTTCGGCTACCGGGGGTTCCAGACCCCACTTTCGGATGTAATTTTTATGTTATCTCTTAGGCACTGTTACAAATTCTATCATTGGTTCTCCATATCCCAGTATGGCAGCCCTTATTGGGATGTGCATGCAAATAATACAGAGACTTATTGGGATGCTTCATGATTTTTTAAATTTTGTTTTAATTCGACATACAGAGTCATTGTTATCCATCTCCCTCAACCCTACAATCTAAGCATACTTCGGGTGGAAAAAAGAGGGAAGCCACTGGATTTAAACTCCATTCTACGACTCTCGCGTAAGTCTGCCACGTTACCCTATTCGCCCCCTCCCCTCCTCAATTATGATGCGGTTTTTTTAGATATGATAATAATTACCTTCTGATAGGGAAATTTGAAAACTAGAAGACTAGAGGATGTGTTGACACCATTTCCAATTTGCTTCCCAAAATTGATTAAGTTGGTGTTGTAAGTGATCGGTGTCATCTGGTTTCGAAAGATGTCACACGGTCTGAAAATGTCAACAAAGATAGGATAGACGTCAATGAGATTCAACACTAAGCCTGATGTTGGTGAATACGTCTCGCGCTTCAACCGATTCAGGTACCCTCTTTCTTTGATTTATTTTGTTACTGTTTGAATCTATTCGTCATAATCATCATCATCATCATCATCATCATCATCATCATAATCATCATCATCACCATCATCATCTTTCTTTCTTTCTTTCTTTATCAATAACCTTTTAGTACCTTTCGGTATAAGGTTTATGCATGATACACCATGCACCATCATCATCATCATCATTATCATCATCAATTATAACTGATGTTTATATCATTATTATTGCCATTATTATTCTCATCATTATAAGCATGATGATCATTATCATTGTACTGCTTGGTTAATATCTTAGATCCATACCATTTCTGTTTAGCCCATCAAGGAAGCTAACTAGGATGCCAGCATTCCGTCATAGACATGTCATGAGTGACATTTGAGACGGGACACATGACTGGTCCCAACACGACATTCCGTATATTATAACACAATGACCCAAGCAAAATATGAATAACACTCACGTCGTAGGATTCCTTGTTCCACATAACTGGAATGCAGTGTCACACAGATTTGGTGTGCAAGAGCCGTTTTTACCAGGTTCGTCACAGCACTGTCCAGTAGCAATGGTTCCATTGGGAATGTTGTAACTTATGTACTTTATCCCTATCAAATAATTCTGTTGATTAACTTGCGCTGATGAGATTACCTGCAACGAATTTGACCAAAGCTGTTTTTCTCAATAGTTAAAGTAAATTAGATCCAAGGGCGTACTGCAATATCAAAGACAATATCAAGAGTTGTGCAATTAAAAATACCTCCCTGATTTATTCAAATTTTGAATAGTGCTGTTGAGGTAAAACTACCAATGATATGTTCTAAAGGTGATAAAAGAGAAATGTGTATCTACGCATTAGTCATCTGCGTATCTAGGGCTACTTATCTGACTGTCTCTTTTTTTTTTTTTTATCTCTCTCCATTTATTTTTTGGTTATCGTTTTCCATTTTCATCTGCCGCTTACGGAGATTGTGTATAATGTCATGAGTTGATTTGAGAGTCAAATTACAATTTAACTGACTTGTATAATGTTAACAAAAGAGCTTCGTGGTCTTCTTTGGCAAGGAACGTATCTCCAGTTGCCTCATTCGACCTTTGCGTACCAATTTTCAACTTACATGATAAACAACATACGTCTTTTTCAAAAAGTGACAAATTGTCTCGTGGTTTGCGAAACACCCCTGTGGCCAGAAACCTCTTCAGAACATGCTGTGATTGTAACCAACTTGTCTATTGAGATTCGTTGCTTCAGCTCAGTGTATACTTCTCGTGAAACATAGTTATTATAGAAACAATGGATTAATCCGTTGATTGACTGGAATTATTTTTCACCCGTAGCGTTTCTTACCCTCGTTTGGTCTCGTGTTATCAGGAATGAAGGAAAACGTGATAGTGACAAATGAACACCAAAGTGTAACAACGGCAAACCCACCTCGCCAGAGATAGAGGCAGGTCGGGACCTCTGCTTGACCGACTTAGGTAATGTCAAGATAAAGAACGAAATCGGAAATAGAGTTATACAAAGCACTAAGAATAGTCAAGTGGTAACTTTCCTAGCTTCCAACCGTTCCCTTGATATAGATAACAAAATGCTTCACTCTGGCTTTCATTGATTTATTTCAAACACTTGGCTAGTCTTGGTTTTAAAATTACTAACATTATCTATAACCAAACATTGTGTTTATGAGTTGTTAAACAACTTTGTTTCTTCTTTAATTTAAAAAAAATCATCCTTATTTTCATGCATGGTTTTGATACGATGTCAAATGAAATAGTAACATTGTTTCGGGAAGAATACGCAATACCCCGCCACCCCTCACCCCGGATTGGAGTGACGGAGGTATTCGCCAATTAAAGAATCGAGTGGACGCGGGGTTAAGGTTAGTAGAGGTGGGTCCGATTCTCAGTGTAGCTCTCTACAGAATTATGTTTTCTTTTTTTTCTTTTTTAAATCGACATTACTTCTAGTTTGATTTTGGCTTTGGTTATCCTGACACGGCAGTGGGGGTACCTGCATTTTAAGGCTACTGTCTAGTGATATAAACTACTCGTGGAATCATTTCCATACTACCATTAACAAAATATTAAATATATTGTTGTGTGTTGTTGGGTTGTTTTTTATCGAGCCCCAATAATACTGCACTCGTGTAATGGGACCAGTTTTACTTTCTATCACAAATGGCACACACTACATCTACATTTCTGAATCCAATCAAACAGAGCTTGAAATTATGTGGATCCAAGGGTTTTAGACATCCTGTATTGGCTCAATGAGAAATAACCCTATAAGTGTAAGTCATTGATAAAAAGACCAATAAACAAACAATTATTACATGTCGTTATGGTCACTCCTCAGCTATTGTCAGATATCTGAAAATATATCACCCAGGGAACATCTTACGTTTATGATAATATAAAAATAAAGTTTTACTTACAATACACAAGAGAACCAAAGACAGCAAAATTATAACAAAGGCAATCATCATTGACACTGTGCTCTTACGTCTCTTGCAAATTAAGAACTAAATGTGGTGGAGACTTTCCATTGACACTTTTTAAAGATTCAAGTAGGTAATTACTTGTTATCTGTTCGTGTAAACACATCAACTGAAAGTTATCCATTCACGAGATATATGACATGATTGCATTCTATTCTGTCATATGTTTTGTATTGTAAGTCACAATAATTTACCCGTTACAGTGTGACATCATCATTGTTTGAATGTTTTGATTTGACGACACTCTCGATTGTTATCTAAGTGCATATTCAATGGCGCTGAGGGGGTAAATTTGTGTCATGTTGGCAATAACAATATGGCATTGGGTTATGTAGCAGTGAGACAAGTCAAAATGGCATGAGCCAAGAAGTAAAAGTAAAGCAAATATTTAGTTCTATTATGATATGTCTGCCGCACTGTTTACTTTTGAAACACTGTAGAACTATAACGAAGCTGAAAAAAGACAGATCATGTTCCATCGTCGCCGTGTGTGGCAGAACCTGCTCGGTTTTCTTAAAGCTCAGGGATTTACCACCAAGGCAACGGTAAATATTGTTTTGGCCAAAACCGGGGTAACAACTCATTGCGCAATTCAAGGTTTGGGGCACAGTGGCCACTTTATTGGCACCATGAGCAATACAATTAGCACTATCAATTTGTCCAAAATAGGCAATCAATAAATTACTATTGCTCTTGGGACTACCTCACATAAACGCTATCGGAGTTTGCCACTCAAGACTTCCAAATTAAGATGATCTAGTTCTAAACGTTGTGGCCTTTAAAAGGTTAAGACTATGGCGATATTGTTTTCGGGAAGCAACAATATCTTGTTTGCATAAATGTTGTATAACGTGGGAGTATTTACTCATAAATATTACATATTTACTCATAAGAGCATTACCAAATTTGGTCAAATCCTATATACCCGAGTCTGTATTTTTTTGTAAGGTTTAAGTAAAAATTCATGGGAGTCCTACTCGCTCTAAATCAAATTTGTAATGAACAGAACAACAGACAAGCTGAGTCACATAAACTGGTGTCAGCAATAGAAACCAAGACGGAGCAGAACGGAATGGAGATATGTCATTGAATGCTTTCCTGATCGAGCTCCAATCATACTGCAATACAAGGTTAGGGCCCAACAACTTCTGACGCCTATCATTCTGAATACAAATTATGTCCAACCTACCACAATGGCCAAAAAATGCCAGACTGTTGTGATCTATGAATTTTAGACAGGAGAGAGATCAGCCTCGCTGCAGAATAAAGTTCTAAAGTTTGAAGTTGTACGCCCACATAAAGGTCATACCAAAGGCGGTTCAACAGAACTTGAGAAGATCCAATATGAATTTGTAGGACAGCGCCATGAATACTCTGAAAGTCCGGAAAAAAATCTCGCACCACGCGGGACTCGAACCCAGTCTTCAGCTTAACTTATCCGCTGAGCTACGGACGCCCCCGGCCGCTGCATAATCAAAGTGAGTGGGTGAAAAAACAAAACACCTGTACATTTATAGTGCTGGGCTGAATTTGGATCTAAGATCTGGATACCCAGTTATTGCTCTCAACTTGGAAATCCAGTTGTTGGGCGTCGATCCGGTTCGATCCGTTTTAATGCCAACCTTTGGCGAAAGCAGAGCAGGCCATGGGCATCTCTATCTATGAACAAAAAGCAATCTAATATCGAAGTGGCTGTTATTCCCTCGCATCACAATAAGTGGAGTCTATGTGAAGAACACACTTCCAGACTTTCTTATCCAGGTATAGAAAGCGAATCTTGGATCGGTATGTGAACCCACATTCAAATTTAGGTCCATACGACTTGGATGAAGACTTGAAGATCCGATTCGGGTCCGGATATCTATACAAATGTTAATAGATAGACTCTTAATCACGTTATCTCCCAACACTGTAATGGTAACCTGAAGTCTTGAAATTTGGATATATCCTGATCGAACCAGTTGATTTCAACCAGATAACTTGTAAATACGTATATCAAACAAGCATACTACAACAGTAAAGCAGTTATACATGTATTCACATATGGAATATTATACTGTTATACTGCTATAATCATATACTGTATATGATGAAGGCTATAACAAAAACTGACAAGTTTATCAAAACTGTTTTGCAATAATAAATGATAGCACATGAAGAGAAATGTAAAAGAGACAAGTAGAGGATGTTTATTCATTGTATAGATAAACCTGACACCAAAAGGTAGACTAGCCATTAATTAAGAGTGACAAAGAGTTTGAATCATACTTATTGGAATATAGTTCATATCTAGAGATACCTAATGTATCTAATTTCAATGATAATATCTATTACAATATAAATCTAGAGAAAAAAGAATCCGAGTTTCATATGTACTGTGCATTACCAGTTTCTCTAAATCATACCCCATGCTAAGTTAGAAATAAAGTATTAAGTCAGTGCAATAAATTTCTAAGATAAGTAGCAAGTCGGTCCAGTATAAGTTGACAGGGAGGTGAGATCCAAGAAGCACTAATTTTATATGGAGTTTATTATTCCATCATAATCTATCTCCATTCTGTTGTGATGTTTTTTGAATTCGTCAAAGTTCATTAATCTACGGTGCGAAAAACAGTGTCTATTGATGAAACCTTTTCCCAAACCAAAATATGTAAAAGTCTGATCACTAAATGAGCATGACATTGTATCAAATGCTTTTTTATAATCGATAGACAGCAGTACGGAATTTGCATCATCACATTTTTCATTTTCAATTATATCATTAATTTCTCTTAAATCTCTATGATGTTCCGCTCTTTTATGAATCCTTTGTGGTCATTATTTATTAATGAACAAATGACGAAGTGTAACCTTAATGCTATTGCTTTGTTTCGGTAATAAAATGCTGATGGGATATTTCGCTGCCATTGGTCGCGTACTCAATTACACCTGGGGTAAGTAGAGACAAATGTCTTACCCCAGGCCACACACGCTTGGAACATGGTGATTCCCAAAGGTCACTCAAGCAAGTACTAACCACGGTTCGAAAGTCTTGAAAACTCTGGAGAAACAAACCTTCCCTAGGTGGAGCTCTCCTCCCAATATCGATAGTCTTAAGCACTAGATCACGAACGCTCCAATGGTGACCAGGGGATTCGATGCATATCGCGTCCTAGTCGTCCGACTCAGAGGCCTCTCTTATCTTCCGGACAAGTTGTCTCCAATTATGTCTATTGCTGGACACAGATGATAGATTAGCCAGGCCTTTTGTGGATTTTAACTCAAGGCCATTATTGTTTATACGCGATATGTCTCTATTGAGGACGATTAACAATAGTGTCAAAAGCCTTCTTTTGTACGATTTGTGAACTCCCAAATTCGGTTGTTATAGTTGGTATGTGGGGGGGGGGGGGGTACCACAGAGTTTTGATGAGTTGCTGTAATTTCATTCATTAGTATTTCAATATTCTTGTAGGACCTCGGAAAGCAAATTCCAGAATTAATTGAATGGAGCAAATGTTGTTAATCAATGCTGTCAGGGTAGGAGGAAAAGAAAAAAAAAGAGAAGGAGAAAGAGATCGAGAGAGAGAGAGAGAGAGAGAGAGAGAGAGAGAGAGAGAGAGAGAGAGAGAGAGAGAGAGAGAGAGAG
>JARBEQ010253597.1:0-10972 GCA_030265355.1 Tritonia tetraquetra
CACGGAAATGCAGCGGTGGGAAGTAAATCCAATGGAAACACAAGGTAATCCGAGCGAATAAAACTTACGAGAGCAATGGCGTTGTGGCCCGAAACGTTCTACGTCCCTGTGTTCCGTCCCCTTTTGGAAGTTTATACATTACCTACCCATCTTGTTCATTTATCTCACTTCCAGCAGCACCCATTTTATTTTTAAAATGTGCAAGGGAGCTGGCTGGAATTTTCACAGATTTGTAATGATTTGATCCAATCTAAGACCGTTCCGCAGGTTTGGAAAACATCTCAGTCTCAGATTACACCTGTGCCCAATTTAAAAAAAAAAAAAAAACAGAAAGGAATTATTTTAGACCGATAGCGCTGACTTCAGTTCTAATTAAATGTCTTGAGAAACTTGTTCTGACCTTAATTTTACCTGTTATTATAATAGTAATAATAAACAATTATTTATCTAGCACCGGTATCCATCAGTGATGCTCAGAGGCGCTTTACAATCATTCGTTCATTCACCCGGTCACTCAGTAATTGTCATCACAGAACTTTGATTTTTAAAAAAATATTTAAAAAAGACCATCTTGACCCCCACCAATATGCTTACAAAGGAATCGGAGAGTTGATTTTATCTTTTTCTGACAATGTATATAAACATCTTGATACACCTAGAAATTATGTCAGAATTCTTTGTGACTTTTTTAGTGCTTTAAGTACTATCCAGCCATTCTTTTTTATCCCCAAATTATTGAAAATGATCATAGGTAAAAATATGACACTGGTTTCTTAACGTCCTTACACAGAGACCTCAGTTTGTCTGTCTGAGCTCTGAGACCAACACATTTCAGTCCTCGGTGATAATTACAAATACTTCGGCACTACAGGGAACTGTTTTAGCACCTGTACTCTGTTCTATTTATAGTGATGACTGTACGTGTACTAAATAACAATACTCGGAGTATTAAGTATACTGACGATACGACGTCGATTCGGGCCATGATTACAACATAAATTTAATCAAAGACTATACCCCTTGGGAAAAAAAACTTCACTCATTTAACTTAGATAAATAATAGCTGTCTTTATTCTTCAAATCATGCATATTGAGTATACTTGGCTTCTACCCAGCAGCGGTAGAGAAAAGGAAAAAAGACGCATCAATAGAACTTAAAAAAATGAAGTACTTAAAGACCAGTCCCATCTAATTAATATGCAGCTCCAAATACGCCAGAGAGATGATAACGTGACCTTCCGCGCAATAATACATGAACCTTTGCTGAAAACTGAAAATTTTGATTTGTACATATTACGTGTAGTATTTAATGCCATGCAACTTGTTTAAGTGAACATGTTTCTCGTATGCGCGACTTAACGCATAAAATCTAGTTTTGTGCTGAAGTAATACTAGTTTCAGTCTTTGAGGGTTGGCAGGTCTGGCTCTACCAGTTCCTCCCTGGTCGTTTCACATTCTTCATGATAGTAAAATGAGGGTCGTCGGAGCTATGGACCAACAGGTGAGGCTTCCAACAAATACTTTTTTTGTTTCTTAGCTGAAGAAAGGATATACCCGAAACGTCATGTGTCCTTTTCGTTCTCTTTGGAAGTTATCACATTTCCCTTAACGTCCTTACAGTCTCCAAGAAATTGTTGATGCCATACCCGTGTCTTGTTGTATTTCAATGCCAATTCAAATATCGTTGGAAGAGATGTACGGTCAATTATGTTTATGAATATCACACGTAATGAGACAGATCTTATTTTTTTCTCTGTGCAGGAAACACACGTGAATGGCCAGTAGCTGAAATAGGTGAGTGGATAACTTCGTTGTGTTTGATTCATTTGGCTATAATTTTCATACCGACCAGATGACATTTCTCCTCTCTGCTTTTATTTATGTTGTCAAGACATTGTAGAGCCAGTTTTGATTTGTGGCATACAAAACCCCACCTGACTAGGCTAATGCATCAGTCAAAGAATGACGACGAGAAAATGTCTTGCTCAAGACTAAGCGAGAATAAGGGTGTCTTTTGAAATCGGTTTTCCAAACAGATATAAATAGAAGAGGATTGAAAGAAAAGGCAGCGTGACCTCTCGGGGTGAGGAACTATAAAACAATATATATTCGTCCAATTTCTTTTTTAGATTCGACTGCCTACTATTCTGAGTCTTTGATGGACACCAAATCGGCCAGCAATGAAGTCAATTTAGAATTCCTTAAAAACTATGTTTGGTGTACATTTTTTTCATTTTTGAGTGCATGGGAGATGGGAAAATGTTGTCGTATGAACATTTTAGCATTCTTTAAATAGCATTTTGACCGAAAAATTGGTGAACGTTTTGACTTACTTTCGGTCGATCAGCTATCCTGATAGATGCAATTAATGGATCTTCTGTATTTCCAAACATACGCCTATGTACCTTTCATACATTCCCTGGCACCACAAAACACCGTTCTATTTTTTAGGCACGAAGCCGAACAAAAAGACAAATAACAGTAACAGCGGAAGTAAGTACATAGGAGTAGTGATTTTGATGGACCCAAATTCTACAATTTATAAATAGGTATAAATCTGAAAAATCCTTTCCTAAGACATTCCTATTGTATCCTAACAAAGAATGATCGAGAATTATGTTCTGTAAGCAGTAAAATGTGATCGAAAAATTATAAACATGATTACGATCGGTCGGTATTTTTTTCCTACAGATATGAGCCTTACCCTAGATAGTAAGGACAGTCGCAAACCTGCCAACTCCTGGGGGTTTTTAGGGATTTTCCTGGATTTCAAAAATTATTTTACAACTCGTCAAATTGTCTTTTTTCACTGGGTTTTTTAAATTAAATAATCCTGTTTTGTTTTAGTTTTTTTCCCCATTTTTCTCGATTAAGGTCTTGTTTTTTCTGTAGTCTTGACCTGTTTTTACCTGGGTTCAGAATGGCAGATTCGAATGGTTTGTTTGCTTCATGGGGTCTATTTTCGCCCCAAACAGATGGCAAATTTCCCTCTGTTGTTGTTGTCTTGTAACAGAAATACCCCAGTAGGGACAGCAGCTTCAGGTCAAGCCAAGCCACTTCAACCACATCTCTACAGAGGAGGAGAATAAAGCGCATTCGTGGATTGAATTGATTACTTTACGCGGGTCATTGAATTAGTTTGGGTTCGGTTTTTGTTTTGTCTATGGTTTTTTTTTAGTTTGTTTTGATCTGTTATATCATACGTGGTGTTTAATGGCAGTTTTGTGGGATTTTGTTATTGATTTGTCTCGAGTCTGCTGTTGATGTCTATGTCATCGCCAGGTGGCGTGATGAGTGTGGCAGGGGCGTTAATGGACGCGGTGAAACATAACCATCACTCTCTCCTTGATCAAACCCTACGACGTGAGATCAATCATCACCTTACTACATTGAACAGCTCGGCCTTTTCTTCTTGCTTTTTTCGTCTGTTTGAAAATGACCTCAATATTGTCATATTCATTATAATTTAGTATTTTACGCTAAATTGAAAAGATTTCCTTCCCTCTTTTCTTCCCTGTGTCAAAAATTATTTTGCTTTCACAAGATGTAGAAGCTAAGTGAATTCTGTCCTCTTTGAAGTCGACAGCTAGTAAGCATTTAAGATTTTGATGTTACGATTAATTAGTCAGTGTGTCCATTGAAAGCTTTCAGATATAATAACATACTGATTGAAAGCTTTGGGATATAATAACATACTGCGTTAAGATCATTACAATCATTACATTGTGTTTAGTAGTCATGACTGGTGCTATTGGGTTGTATTTGGTGTGCAATGGTATAGACCATAGAGGTAGGTAGTGTAATCTCGAGAACACCAAGAATGCTTTAAACTTGCGATTGAAGAATAATGGAGAGCTAACCTAATACCGTTTAGATATTTGCTCTCCTTTGTTTTGGGATTTGTTTGGTTTTTCAATCGCAAGCGTAAAGTGTTCACTATGTTTTGGGGGCTATGATTACTGTTGGCATTTCGGGAACTCTTCTTTCATTTCATGTGGATTATTTATTCACTGATCAAACAGATATATCTTTATAATAATCAATTGATTTGTTTGTTCGATCACAGCCTGTGTTCATCCTTTGTAAGTGCACAAAGAATATGCTCGCGTCACAGAGAATATGCTCGCTTGCCGACCACCGTACATGGTTGACGACACGTGATCAGCCCACGGTGCCCATAGTCCGTTATTGGGTACAATAACAAATACAGTGGTCAGCGTATGGATAAGACCACCCTTACGTCGGAACCCGACAAGAATGTGCCCAGACACAATAAGACGTTGGGCTTCAGCATGTGAGGGCAAACAGTTTTTCATTAACTGCTGTCATTACTGTTTGGGCAAATTCTTGCGGGCGGAAGAGCGTCCGGTCTGACCGTCTGGTTCTGGCGTAAGCACGGTTTTACCCTTAATCGTATATAAAGGCAAATCAACAAATTATTGCTACCCTTGTCAGCGCCGGATTGAGGCTCTGCTGTCCGGAAGGCAAACTTTGCTAGGTGGCCTGAAAATGCAGATATTTTGGGCTCGCCGATTAAAGGAGGAAAGTTGGAACATATATTTTTGTCTGGCCCTAAGGCACATGCCATATTTGCCTAATGGTTAATCCGGCACAGACCCTCGTAGCCACTCCTCGGGGAATAAAACTGAGATTTACCATGTTAGATTGGGATTTATTCTTAAGATATTCTTGATTATATCTTTATACATAAAGCATGGTTATTAATCCGTTCATTTGATTTTTTATGTGATCTGTTTGTTCATCGATTTATTTTATTTGTTCAACATCGAATGTCGCAGATGGAATATATATAGTTGTCCTTGCAAATGGTTGTGACATTTTTTAAGGCGTGGTCGAGTCGTATGGCGCTGTTTGGTGAAAATCTAATGTTATGTGGAATTTTGAGAGAATTGTGAGCTTAGGTGAGTCAATGATTTTTCGGACTTTAAATTGTTGCCTGTGTAGTGAATCCAGGGCCTGAGTGACACATCCTGGCTCTCTGGATCGGCAGTTTGTGACGAATCGTGCCGCTCTCTTTTGCACTTTTTCGCCATACCCGATGTGTTTGCACATGTGTGGATCCCATTCTGCACTGGCATACATGAGCATATATTATGTTTATTGTATGTTCGCCTTCCATGTTCGATTCTATTTTTGAATAGATCCTAATGCGTTTTTGATGGAACAATGTGATATGGAAGTGCTGAAAAGTAATGATGGCTTGTCAGTTCAGGGTACAATGGAGGTAATTAACCAGTGCTTTACGCTTCCTAGGGATATTCAAGTGACATATTATTATAATATTATATTGGAGTAGCGTTCTAAGTAGCACACCTAAAGGCACCAAAGCGATCCCCACGTCAAATGGTTTGCAGTGAAATGGATTCTAGATGCCACCTACGCGTGATCTTAGTAGGTAGGATATTATAATTTCCTCATCTCGTGATGTATGTCCTGTTGTACTAACAGTAATAATGTAATGCTCTGTCTGAACCCCTTATCGTTGCTGTTTTCTTTATGGACAAACAAGGAAAAAATGTGTGACAGTGTCAGATCAAAATAAACCTAAGAGAAGGAAGAAAAATGTCATGATAAAGGGGGGGGGGGGGGTCGATCAGCACAGACGTTTCAAGCGATAAGAATTTATTTTCTGAGAAATAACAAATTTACCGGGTGTATTGGGGATCTTTTTATCGGTAGGTATAGAAAGGAACGATGTATTATTTATTTACGCATGCGTACTGTAGTACAGTTGTATGGATGCTTTGGTCATTTACAATGCCATTGTTGTTCAGCAACCGATACTATCTTTTTAACGATAATTAATTTATATTCTGTGAGTTCGATAGGTATTATACTATTAAAAAGAATCGAACTAATCCGTGATGGAACTCACATATTTCGTTCGATCTATACATCTCCGCTTCTCGTTTACGGTTTATATTTAGTGCCAAGATCGCGATTGGCAGTCGGAAACTTATTTTAAAATGAATCTATTCATTTTATCACTCGTTCGGACGGCAACGATTTGAAAATACCGTGCTTTCGTTGGTAGACGCTTCGCCCTTGCTCACGGGGCGCTGAACTTCGGCGACCCATAATTGGTGGGGAATGAATGAGAGGCGACAAGTTACTGTTGTATTTCTATATTATGTATTGTAATGTTATATAATATGTAATCTGTATTTAATTATGATTGATTCCACCTATGTAAAATGCCCAATTTTTAAATATTTTTTTTACGAGCATCGACTCGCTGCGTTCTAGTCTAGTCTAGACAGATGGAGTTTTACTTTCGTGTTCTCTTTACCGATCTGGTTCGTCTGATCACTGATCAGAGTAGATTATGATAGTTTTATTTATAAATCGTCATTATTATCTTATTACTCATGGTACACCAATATGTGTCATTATTTGGTAGGAAACGGGCGTGAATCAACTTGATCCCAGTAGAAACTGTGATTTACACACTTAGCTCAGTAGGACAGTGAAAGTTAAAAACAAACATAACTAAGTCATTTTAAACTTGAACCTCAGCGATTGGGGTGTGTGATTATGACGTTTAATTTTAAAATGGAAAGATGCTGAATAAAGTTGCTCTCCATTGTTGACCCTTTTCCATTGCATGCTATAAACGTTCTCTCCGTGGCCGCCTTATGATGTTACGTCATCGTTTTCTAATGTTTTGACCTCCATTGCCCACTCCGTCATCTATACAAACTCATGTTAAAGTTGTTAGTATTACGCCCTTGGCAACTCATTGTAGGTCATATCAAAGGCGGGACCTCCAATTTATAGTACGTCTCCGATATGACTTGATTGTATTAGAAATCGCTAATGTCAAAGGCATACAAACTCGAGAAAGTCCAAAAGAAAAAAAATCAATAAAAAATATCAGAAACAAAATTCTGATCTAGTGCAAAATAAGGTAGTCAAGAATTATTTTTATTGATATCTCTTTCTACATACTAGTGTTTGTGTTCGTTCGTTGTTTTTTGTCTGCTTTTTTTTTGTGTCCAGCTGAGGAAGGTTTTACCCTTAACGTTCTGTATTCCTGTATCATTGTCTTTATTGGAAGTTGTTTTTTTTCATTTGGCTCTCTGTTCTTCTATTATATGTGGTGTACACAGTGCGTCTCTAGTATGCACTGATTTGTGTGGGGGTTTTCTAGTTCTATTTGTCTATATGGGGTGCGCATAACAAGACTATTGTTATTCTGTTGTTGGGTGGTTGTTTTCTTGTCAGCGGGTTTATTCAGGCGTGCATTTATGGGAAAATAATTTACTTTTTGGTAAGATAGTATACAGGATTTAATGGGAAGGGGGTACAATAATGTGTCGTTCCAGTATTCTCCTTTTCACATGAGTGATCTTTTATTTAATTACTGTGTAATTGACATTTGGAAACCCTTTGGCCATAATCACGTGGATTTGATTTTGATCCTAGATTCGGTGCAGTTGGATAATATTATGCATACTATTATTAACTCCCATAAACTTTAATGGAATGACGTTTTAGAATATATTTTTTACTATATGTTTCATTGTGTGGTTAAGTGAATGAATATTTAGATATGCTTAATCTTTGTGTGCTATAGTCTTCGTTTTCCACATTGTTTGAGCGGGAACAGTATTGGTTTGGTAAACATGCAGTCACTGAACTAATAGGACATCCATTTATTCAGGTGTCTGTGGAATCAAATTTTGAGGCCATGTTTGTTTTGTTTTTTGTTGGGTTTTGTTTTGGGTTTTTGGGCCTGTTTTGGTTAAATACGTTTGTAATGTCTAGTTTGATTTATTCATACAAACGCTGTCTCAACAAGCATTGCTCGATACGATAATACGTTCACTGATGCATCAAGTTTTGTATTCAATTAGCTCGTACTGACTGAACTTCCTGTTTTAATTCGAACATCTGACAAGTCTTGATCCAGAGAAATCCAGCCTCATAGTGCTGGCCCTACACTGTAATGGTAAAAGGGAATTGGATAAGAAAGAAAGACATCTGACAAGTCTATGGGAAACAGTTCAAGACGTCATATTTTTTATTTCTTTTCAAATATTTTTTTAAATTTCCATTGGGTTTTCATGATACACGGGAACATAAATATCTTAAATGATTTTAAAACCTCGCTAACAATTTCTGTTAAGCCTCTTAACGCACGTCTATGAAGTATTGCTTGGCGATAGGGCATATTTTTCTTTTGTGACTTTTGCATATTAGGTTTTGGAAAATTCAGTAGTTTCAGAATAATCGACCTGAACAAAATGTTCCATTTCCAATTGAAGGCAAAGGAGGACATTATTAATTCACCGTTATGTGTGTTCACTGTTGTGAATAGCAGTAGGTGTAAAGCCACATTATGTCCTTTTACAACTTTGTTTTTGTTTACTCATAATGGATCCATGGATAGCGTAAAATGACGTCATTGTTCTGGAAATGTTCATTTAAACGCTACTTATACGGTGGTAGTGGTATACAATAACACTTTTTCTTGACCTTGTTACATTACTCTTTCCTCGTGTATCCTTATCATCGGTGCTGGCTCCATTTATATACAACACATTAGCGCGTAGCCTACTGTTCAGGAGTCAAAAGATAAAATCGAAACCAGTCGAGTCAAAGTAAATTATGCTGTGTCGATGTGTCGTTTCTCTTGTCCTAATTTTTTGTATAATAATTTTCAATATGGATTGGCTTAAAGTGATTACGAGAAAACGTCATATTTCATTAAGTCAACGGGAATGTGGGTCGAGACAGAACAGAGAACTTTTGGACTCGAAAGGTCGTTATTGGTAACCTGTTAAAGACAGTACACCGGGAATTTGGTGGGATATTAGTGTCCTTCTGGAATCGGACTCGTCTCTGTGATTACTCGTGATCAAAGGGTAAAGTTATTAGTTGTACGCCCTTGGCAACTCATTTTATGTCCTATCAAAGGCGGGACCTCCGATATATAGTCCATCTTGATATTACTTGATTCCATATGAATCTACGGGGCCAGAACCATAAGAAAGTTCAAAGGAAAAATCTCTATGTCGCCATCGGGATTCGAACCCAGGACGTTCTGTGAACAAAAAAGCGAATGCATTAAAGCTACGACGTTCTGTGAACAAAAAAGCGAATGCATTAAAGCTACGCTACGAGGCCTCCCTACTTTTGATCATCATGGTTTTTTTTAAAACTAACAGCAAATTATCTGTTCACGTGAATGATACATGGCTGGTACAGCAATGCTTTTCTTTTTTGAGCCTACGACAAATCGAAAAGTTCACGCACTAATGATTTACCTACCATCATATTACCTATCATAATAATTTCATTATTCTTTGCAGATCTGTTTCGTTTCCAGAAAAGAGGCAGGAGAAGAAAGGTAGGATATTTATATTTCTCGCTCTTTCTCTATCTATCTATATCTCATTCTCTTTCCCTCCCTACCTATCACTCCCTCTCTCACACACGCAACAGGGGTGGATATTAGTATTGGGGAGTTTCTGTTGGGGTCTCTCTTTCCCTTTTTATTTATTTTTTTCAATTCAAACCATCAGCTATTTTCGAAAGCGTTAAGACAATTTTGTGTCGATGAGCTTCTCGTCTAACAAAACAAATCTACAAAACACGCATAGAGAGTTGGGGGGGCACATATAATTTGTCTTACGACATACCTTACAATAGTAGTACTATGTTCTTATCTCCATGCTTACTCATATCTTAAACATCTTTCACCCGTTTTCCCCACTCTTATCATTATCTCGTTAGACACCGCCCACGCCACTGCTGATTGGAAATACTACAAATTTACTAGACCACAGTCCTAACCAAGCTCATGTACACCCATTAACACAAGAATCACACCAAACATCGCCAGCACTGTCTTCGCACCATATAGTTCCAAGCCAGGGACTGCCGCACACGGACAATCCTCAGCAACCATTATTATTCCAAAGCGTGAACCAAAACGTGCCCTTCTCCCATTCAGTGGTGAACGGAAAAGATTATTTTCTACCATTTTACAACGACAGTGTCAGCCATAATACTTATTCTCACGAAGACCTTTACTGCTGCCCGGACGGAATCAATCACGTCTATTTTGAAGGTGAGAACGTCTCGAATTCTGCATCGGACTTCGCCGCACCCGTGCTGAACAGTAATTCCACAGAGCAGCATTCTCTAGCAGACAGTCACGACAGTAGCTGTCATTTTAGCGGGTAAGCAAGAGAATTAGCCATTACGGCCCCAAACGGAGGGGCATCACATCTCCCTCACTTTCTCATCACTCTTAGTGAAGACAGTATATAACTCGGACGCACTCTGTGGGCGTGAAAGAGTTGTATAGACTTTCTGCTAGGTCTTCACTGGGGGAGCAACGAGAATGCGAGGGAGATGTGATGCCACTCCGTTTGAGGCCAGCACTTATTTCTGTGGTTTTTACTATTGACTCTACTCGGATTCCATGTGAGTGAATTAAGCCCTAAAGATCTCTAAGGTTGGTCCCAAAGAGAATGCTTGTCGCTTGCAGTGGGCAAAAGAACAATTGAGAGCACCTTTTTTCTAGTTCCTCTTCTTTGTACTTTAGTTGCTTTCCATTGCGCTTTTCCCCAGCGCAAGTAAAAAGTGTTCCCTCTGTGACCGCCCTAAGAGATGATGTTGATACCGATAGCATAAATATGTCAAGTAATATTTGTTACTTTCTGGAGAGTATAGTGCAAAGGTCTATCGCGGGTTACTCAGCTCGGCCCGTACCAATTTCTACACCTAGAGTGCTGCTGTGGTGAGGCATTGCCCAAGAATACAATAGAGTGTCTGGCCCATGGATGTCCACTGCTATAACCACTCGCCCAACTCTCCTCTCCTCTCCGCGTCTCACCCAAGGCTGTCTAGGATATTTTTCTCCGTGAAACTCGGTGAAAACCTATATGCCATTCCCCTGATCCTATTCAGGTAGGTGGGATCAAGAACCTAGTCCTATCGG
>JARBEQ010253608.1:0-10970 GCA_030265355.1 Tritonia tetraquetra
CCACATTCCTACTTTTAAGGGCCTCATACCCCTGCATTGCTTTGATATTGAATCCATTAGTATTATAAACAACAATGAGGTTTTTCCATAGCTCTTTCCTTTTCACAGAATCAAATGCCTTTTGTAGATCAATAAAGCAAAAATAAACTTTCTTATCATATCTATATGGCGCTTCACTTAATTGCCTGAGTGTATGGATATGGTCCTATACACTTCTTCCTAGTCTAAATCCACGTTGATACTCTAAACGTTTATCCTCTACTTCATTTCTGAGCCTATTTTCTTAGAACATAGTATAACGTTTTCCTGGTACACTTAGTAAAAATATCCCTCTAAAATTTTTGCATTGCATTGTGGATCCACTTTTATAAATAGGTATTATTGCGCTCATTTCCCAATCTTCAGGCACTAATTTAGTTTTATATGCAGCCTGGCATAGTTTAAGTAATACTTTATCTGCTTCTATACTTTGGTTAACTATAATTTCTAGGTATATTCCATCTGCACCCGGGGCCTTCCCAACTTTTATTTTCTTCTTTGCACTTATTATTTCTACCACCTTACACCGAAAGGTACTAAAAGGTTATTGATAAAGAAAGAAAGAAAGAATTTCTGCCATTGTCATTTCTCCTGTTATTCCTTCAATTTTAGTTTATAGGCTTCCATGTCTTCACTACGTTTACTTGCATCTTTTTTCTCTTTGACTTTTTGTTTGACTATATCATTCCACCCAGCAGTCCTTTTATTACTGCCTCCTACTCCTATAACTTTTCTTCCACATGCTTCATATGCACTCTCAGTAATAGCTTTCTTATATATTGACCAAATACTTTCTACATCTTGTCTATCTACTCCTGTCTGCTTATGTTCAATTTTTTCGTTTAATTCAGTTTTGGAAAGTGCTTTTGGTATTTAAGTCTCTCAATTCTTCTACTTTTAATTTATATTTCTTTTCTTCTTTCTGTTTTTTTATGTTTGGTTTTAAGAGCTAAGTTGAATTTTCCTACTACTAGAAAGTGATCACTGTATATTTCTGCTCCTCTTGTAACTCTGACATCATTAGTATTATAAAACAGACGGTTGCTAACTATTAGGTAATCAATTATTGACTTTTCATTCCTATCTTCTGAAACTCTGGTCCATTTGTGAATGTCTTTGTTTTTGAAAAAAGTTTTAAGGTTAATCTTGTAATATTTCCCCATTGGCACTCTCTGTATTTTCACCTTCTTTACCTATTGCTCCTAAACATTACCTACCCTAGCATTTAGATCACCTAATATTATGATTTCTTGGTTTTGTCTGGTGTTATCAATCAGTGGCTATTTGTAACTGGTGGTAAAATCATTTTTATCTTCCTTTGATGCATCTTCGTTTGGACCATATCCTACAATTAATTTGAGTTTCTTAGATTTAAATGCAATATTAGTCTCTATGAGTCGCTCATTTATAAAATTAAAGTCACAGAGTTCATATAAATTGTTTCTTAGTAATAAAGCTACTCCTGCTCTTGCTCTTTCATAAGTATTGACACCCGAATAGACGAGTGTATGACTACCTAGATTCTCTATTCCCTGGCCTTTCTTTTTAGTTTGTGTTATTCCTAAAATATCTATTTTATATTTTTTGACTTCATTTACTAACTCTATTTCGTTACCCTTAATGGATTTAGTATTCCATGTCCCTATATTCATTGTCCTTTTCCATGCATGAGTCGTCACCGTGTAATCAATCAGTGAGTCGGGCATTCGCCTAGTGCTGTGAATCAGTTTGGTTCGGGCAAGCAGGAGATTACCCCACTGTTTCCTAGGTAAGTGGTGGGGCTGCCATTTCAGGGCCCCTTACCGGGCCCTATGACATCTTGGTCTGGATCTTTATTTGAGGCCTTCCCAATATGGTTGTACCTGTTTGGAATAGCCCTCAAAGTCATGACCACACTGGCCTCTCCACCACAACACGGTGTGACTTAAAGGAGAGGCTTGATTATTTAAAGGGGCTTAAACAGCATCAGTAGAGCAAAGTGGCGACAGAGAAGAAAAGTGATGTCACCGTCATCAAAAACAAAACATGAAGCCTTAACAACTTTCAGACGAAAGGAACCTTTGTTGAAACCAAGTTGCAGTATGAAATTGCCTGAAATGAGCAATACAATATATCGAAGACGCCGAGAACCTGTTTGAAGATAAACTTTTTTGATCGTATTAGGACAAGTTTGATCAAATTTACGCTATTCTGTTTTACAAACATGTAAGTAACATTCCAGTCGCCTTTCCCCTTCTACAGGGAAACGAAGGAAATCTACACATGCACGTTCCATATGTTTCAGAACTTCTATGAGAACTGGAATGGTATCTGGCAAAACTCTGTTTCTGGATTTTTTTAAAAATCAGCTCACGACGGAGAGAAACAATTTTTCTCCAAAAGGCTATTTTCCCATTGAAAGTAAAACTGATGGCGCCAGATATAGAAATTAGGACTTGCTTCCCGCTATAGGAATCTAGAATCTTCCATTAGAAACGTTCTTAAACTTACATTCGGCCTGCCCTTTTTAGATTTACTTAAAGTATATGAGAGAGCTTTGCATAGGACATTGTGTTAGAGAGGTGCTAGCAGATTTTTATTTAGGCAAATACCTGGATAATCTAATGATAACCTACACATGTTGAACTGTTTGACTTTTCCACCAACACTATGGGCCAGCCGTAACATCGTGGGGGAGAAAACAACAACCGGTTGTGATTCATTTCACAAAAAGCTCAATCTATAATTTGTAGACGGCTTCCCTGGGTGCATGATTATTCAACCGCCTCCATGAGCTCATTATGGAAAGATCATTAAAATTTACAATAAAAGGCGAAAATCCAAGAAGAGGAACAATCTTTACCGAAAAAAACCCCAATGGGTAAGACCTGCATCAGCCGCCTACGAGGAAAAGGAAATAAATCGAGTTGAAAACGCGTATGTAGCAATGGCTTGCATGCACTGGTACCCTGTACATACAATCTTATTTTTAAAGATGACAATAAGCCATACTTTTACTTACATTCCAAACAATTCTGCTGCAGCCTCAGTATGAGTAACCCATACTGTGACAGTCCCAAGCCTGAAAACTCAGAGGGGAATTGTTTGAAATAATAATATCATATTTTTGGGTCTGTATTGAGGTGCATGAAAATAGTTCCGCAAATGAAACATCGATCTTATTACACAATCACCACAAATGTCATACACCGCATTTTTTTCTGACACTTTCACATTTTCCAGCTTTCCTTGATACTTGTTTAAGTGGGAAATCTCTATACAAGTTACTATAATAAAATTGCTTTTGTCATCTTGAAATTCTTATATTTCAGAAATCGAAGACACGGACAATAAATATGGATTCAGATGTTGATGGAAGGCGCTTTATACTCCCTGGAAACAGGTCGATGACAGGAGTCACGGTATACCAGAAAGCACCACTGCTAGATGACTTGACTGAGTTTGTTACCCAAGTGATTTTTGACATAGTTTTAGGTGCGGCTATCAGCATGTTTGGCATTGTGGCCAATATTATCAACATCGTTGTCTTCATTCGACAAGGACTTTTCTCTGACGGTAGTAATCTCAACCTCTTCTGTTTGGCCCTGAGTGATCTGGGTGTTGTCGTCACAAGTCTGTTACACAGTGTTGGGTTTTCTATTATTTTGGCAGACATCCCAGATCTCTCCTGGGATCCCTTCTCTGTAACTTATATGACAGTAAGCTGGCCTGGTTCCATGTTTACAATTTCCACCAGACTCCTGACTGCCTATATAGCGTTTGAAAGGTGCATGTGTGTAATGTTACCATTTCGTGTTAAAACTTTGTTTGCTCCTCGTCGCTCATTGGTTTACATACTTGTCCTGTCTGCTTGCGCAGTCATCAGTCATGTTCCTATTTATGTCACAGATCGTCTTGCCTTTGAAATACAAAAAGACACCAACATGTCCAAACTAGTATTAGTGTTTAGTTCCGATAGAGAGAAAATATTTGATGTCGTGGCTTACCTGAACTACTTTGCTTTGACCTTTGCCACGGTCATCATTGTGTTTATCTGTACTTTGATAACAAGCTCACGCGTCAAAACATCCAAGAAATGGAGACATAGCGTCACCAATACTGATGTGGGAAAACCCCCAAGTGACCAGGCGAATTTAACGACCACTACTCTTAACGTCAAGAAAACCGCTGGTGAAAAGACTGAAAGTTACGGAAATAAAGTAATGACAAAGCCCTCTCCAGATAAAGAAACAAGACTTGTTAAAATAATCACTTTAGTTTCAATCATATTTCTAATCTGTTGCATTCCAGAATTGGCGTATATTGTGGCCAACGAAATCGACAAACGGAAAAGCGTTTCAGGCCAGTACCAAAGATTGTCTCACCTGCTATTTGCTATTGTTTCTGTAACCTCTACCGTGAATTCCAGTGTGAATATCATTGTGTATTATACCATGAGTTCCAGATTCCGAAAAGAGTTCAGAAATTGGTGTGGAATGTCCGATGTAAATGGAAACTAGCTTAATCCATAACAGTTGTCCTCCCCGGCATAGTTTTATGTTTTTTGTTATACTGCATGGAGAAAAATTGCTTTCATATGACATTTAAATTGTTGCTGATATTGACATTATATATCCAACCGATGACAGAGGTATGATTTTCTAGTATATGATGCAAATCACAGATATATCGTGTAAAGTGAGTTTTTACTTGCGTGATAACATTGTGAGAAATAATTAAATCACACATTCCCTGTCTATCTCATCAACATGTTTGTATTACATTATAAAATTGTTCCTAAGTGCACACAGTTGTAGAACCTTAAAGTTTTTATCAATAGCTGAGGGCTACAGTAATTTGTTGATAGGCCTGTCTTTGATTGATAATGCTCAGTGTAGTGCCAGTAAATAATTATGGACACAGTGGGCTGACAATTTGCTTGTCTGAAATATTTGGACCTAAAGCATTTCCGGCTCTGTGTTGAGTCATGTTTGGTGGTCATTTGCCTGCTTTTATGGCAGGTATCTTGTGTGCCTTTCTTTATGAACATAGGGCCTGCCCCAACACTGCTCTGTGGTATTAATGGGGTTCGATCAAACAAACAGCAATCAATTGTTTCTATCGTTGAACTAATGTCTGTCATTAAGGTCTACGGTATACTTTCGTTTCCTTGTCTGACAGATGTGAGATTCTAAGTAGAAAAAGTGGTCTTCGGCAAACATCTGAATGAATATTTCAACAACTTGGTTGATTACCGAACCAAACTGCTGTTTTCTAGATCACCGTTGTATGATTTGATTGTAAAGACCTGGGTTTATCAAATTACAACAGTCTATACAAAATATTATATTTGTTTTTGTATGTCTGAAATATAAAATGATCTTTTTATAAACAAAAATGTTATTCTTTTAACCTTTCTTCTATTTTGTGTCATTAGTCCATATAGAGTTCACGATAAACGATTTTAAGGATACACATTTGATCGATGTCGTGAAAGAATTGGTTGACGAGAAAACGATACTTGATTGGTTTTCATTATAGCCATTTCACTTTTTACATCTTTTCAAGAAAAAGTTTTTTACAACTAAATAGGTACTTACTGGTTTTGTCTGTCATTAAGGTCTACGGTATACTTTCGTTTCCTTGTCTGACAGATGTGAGATTCTAAGTAGAAAAAGTGGTCTTCGGCAAACATCTGAATGAATATTTCAACAACTTGGTTGATTACCGAACCAAACTGCTGTTTTCTAGATCACCGTTGTATGATTTGATTGTAAAGACCTGGGTTTATCAAATTACAACAGTCTATACAAAATATTATATTTGTTTTTGTATGTCTGAAATATAAAATGATCTTTTTATAAACAAAAATGTTATTCTTTTAACCTTTCTTCTATTTTGTGTCATTAGTCCATATAGAGTTCACGATAAACGATTTTAAGGATACACATTTGATCGATGTCGTGAAAGAATTGGTTGACGAGAAAACGATACTTGATTGGTTTTCATTATAGCCATTTCACTTTTTACATCTTTTCAAGAAAAAGTTTTTTACAACTAAATAGGTACTTACTGGTTTTCATCGATAATAACATTTGTAGAGTATTTCCGAACCTTTGTCCGAACATCAGGGTCCATCGGAACACCTCTGAAAAGTAAAATAGAATCGTTAAAAAAATCAGAATGTCGTTTGAGTCGAATATTGTCCTGTTTTATATATTAAGTACCTAATTATGATGGGGATGATTGTTATTGGACACTAGGGATTATTTCTTAAGCTTAAAACTTGTGAGTTACAAATCTGTCGCCATTGCACATGCAACATGAAGAAAACAGCACCTTTGGTTATTCCGGCTATGTAAAACATCCGACTGTTACTATCATTGTAATTGTCGACTCACTACCAATGAGAAAGAGACCAGGGTTGAATAATATATTTTTTGCAAATCAAAATGCTAGAGATGACGTCAGAGTACCATCTACACGTTATCGGTATGATAAAGGCTGGGATTTGTACAAGACAGGTTGCAAATGTCTTTAATTGTCATCAGTAAACAATAGATTGTCGTCAATTGCAAGAAATATGAATGGTTGTTGATCGCCTAAGACCTGGTCAGCTAATAGTTACCACCCCTGATCAAGATCGCTTTTATTTGACTTCAGCAACATAATCGGTTTCTAGCTGCAAGAGGAATGGCTCATGTCATGCAGGGACTATGAGGGTTTGTATATTCAACAAACCATCCAACGGTAACGCGAGCGGGCTTTCTCTATGCGGCCGCCTATAGATTGCATTACTACACAGCGCCAAAGACTTAGCAGAATGGCATGGTGTCAACATCATATCAGTTGGAGCCGCTTCAACATGTCGATGCCAAGCAATAATACACACCAGGGGAAATCACAAGCGTTATTAGACAAAATGACAAAAAACAACAGTGGCCTGATCACCTCTGGAATTCTTTGACCCAAAGCATTCCCGGCTCTGTGTTTAATAGTGTTGGTTGGGGTGCCTGCGTTTTTATATGCTGGTATCCTGTGTGCCCTCCGTGGGGCTGTACCCAGCACTGCTCAGCGGTATAAATGGGTTCGATATAACAAACAGAGCTTTTGAAAAATGACCCTTAAAAAGATTAATACATAAATGTCTAGAGTAATGGAAAACCCCCAATTTTTGCCACTACAAAACTGATAAATGGTCTGACTTTCCGATAAAATCCAAAACTTATGGATTGACACGTGTCTGTCTAGTATCATTTCATCTAGGCTTTGATGAGGATATTTTGCCAGTAACTTTATTGTGTGTATTGTTCATTCATAGTATTCCAGCTGTATTTTACGCCCCACATAGTGTTTGGTGTCCATGATGTGTGCGTCGTGTGTGTCGTTTGTGGCATTTGTGCTAAAATATGGATCTGGTCCCAAAACTGCATTGTGAAATTAATTCAACACACACGCCACGAGCAATTCTCTGAACAGTATGATATATTTTTTGCCCTTGTGCTCACTCCAGGTGAAGAGTAAGAGTTGTTAGAATTTGCCTTTTCAGCTATAATTTGCAATACAAAGAACTGAAAAATGTTATCCCATGTGTTCACCCCAAAGCGATGTATGAAATGGGAGAGTTGGTCCCTTGTAGTCACTCTTTAGCTATAGTAACAACTGGGAGAATGTGTCCCTTGCAGTCATCCCAGAGCTGTGCATGAACTCGGAAGATGTGTCCCCTGTAGTCAATCTTTAGTTGTGTATGAAATGGGAGAAGGAGAAGAAGAAGAAGAAGAAGGGGGAGGAGGAGGAGGGGGAGGTATAGGAGGCTAATATTTATCATTACTAGTGCCTGCTCCGCTTTAATTTCCTTTGTATCCCTCATATTATCATTGTGCATTCTGAATATCTTGGTTTCATCTTCCAAGACCCTACAAAAGATAACAATAAAAAAATCAGTATGTCTAAACTGGAATAGGTTACAATAAAAAAGATGAGTGAGTTTTATAGACACAATCGATTCTCTCTTCTCTTGCAACGTATGGAGCAACTGCAAATCGGATGAATGTTGCCATTTTCAAATCAAATTAGGACTAGACATTGGACTAAGTCCAAACGTTTTACGATCCGGCTGAATGAAAAAACATATTGCATATCAACGAAGTTCATTATGTTTTACACACTTTACAATAACAGACCCCCAGCAGACCATTACACACCTATATCTTTCTCAAATCCACGAGGAGTGTACAGTGCTAACTGCTTGTTAGGCACTTCAGCATTAGATTTTTGACAAGATCGTAACTCATTTACACTTGAGTCGAATGAGGTAACATGGTGTACCCGACTGGTCACCCATCCAAACACTACCCACGGTCAATGTTGATTAACTTTCGATTAACTAGGACGACTGGGAGATGGTGACAGTAGTAGTAATTGGACAATATGCTTGATAAAAAAGTGCACAATTTCAAAAGTGAAACAATTGAAGGAGACTCATCATAAAAATAATATAAGTGGTATCAAAGAAAGCTCCATTTACTAAAGTTTTGTGTGATATTGATTTATAACATTTTAATTTTAATTTTGAAAGTAAATTTGGGAAAACATTTAACTTTCGGAAATGCGATTATTCAAAAAGTCGAAACAACCGACAAAATAGGAAAACTATGCTATAACGATTATAATCTGCAGATAGAATACAATCTTCTTTTAATCTTTCTTAAAGTGGCCTCCATTTTGCTTTAAACAAAGGTCCATTCGTTTGACAAAATTGTATAACGTGCGTTGTCATATGTCTGTGGTGAGCGTGCGAATGACAAGTTTGATTTCTGTGTTTAGTTCCAAAAGTGTTGCTGGGGATTGCTCATACACTCTGTTTTTCAGAAACCCAACAGGAAAAAGTCTAATGGGCTAATGTCCGGGAAATATATAGCCCAGTTCTTTTCCCTGCGTCTGGAAATGACGCGGTTAGCGAAAACATCGCGCAAGAAGTTTAGTGTTGCTGTGTGAGGGGTTGCTCCATCTCGCTGGAACCATTCTGTGCCAAGGTCCACATCCATTTTTTTTATCAAAGCACTTATGCGTTTGTTCACAACCGTTCTGTAATTGACCTGACCAATAGTGACTGATTGTCCGTTGTCATCTTCGGAGAAAAGGGCTCAGTCACTTTCATTATACGAGTAGAGTGTAAACATGGGTACTCCTGCTCTTTTATATGTGACACAAGGGCATTCATAGATATGATAGTAATTTGTTTACAAAATAACATTTTAGACAGTGTTTAGTTGATTCTGTAAACCCGTTGCAAAGCAGTTGTATTTTGAAAGCGTGCACATTTTCCTCAGACACCCTGTAGTATTAGAAGAAGAAGAAGAAGAAGAAGAAGAAGAAGAAGAAGAAGGAGAAGAAGATATAAAAGGAGAAGTTGTTGTAGACAGAGGAGGAGGAGCAGTAGTGGCAGAATCAAGGATTGCTAATGTTGTTGATAGTAATTGTAGCCATTGGACACGCTTCGATTACCTATTTTGCCATCTATCTTTTATTGTATCAATTTGCCATTTTTGGGATTCAATCCAAATAATTCGAATGTTTTGATAAAATGTCATGCATGATACACGTTGTTGACCTTAATGATCTTGATGAAGTCCAACGGTTGGCAACAACATCATTTTAAGCATTGTCGACTGTTGGCGGGTGACATTAATTATCATTTATCTCATCTTTGATCATTTACGACAATTTGACGTGATAGGGCAGCAAATCCAATCGCCATTTTAGTTTTAGTTTGCACGTTGTCTTTTCCTATAAAAGATTACCTTGCTTATTCTTCAATCAATTTCTTCTTTTAGACCACAATGATGTTATTGCTACACTGATCTTTTATAACTAACATAGAGTCCAAAAGGTAGTCGTCCATTTTCGTGCGTTGCATGACGTTTAAGATGCCCTATTGTGATCGCAGTCTTATTTAGTTTACTTTATGAAATATCAACAATTATGATGCAGACTAGTTTAACAACGGGCGTAAGAATGTAGGACAGGCATAGACAAACATCAGCAGAGTTACGAAATATGCACTGGTACAAGAACCGATGCGAAACAATAACGACTTGTTGAAAAAGTGTTTTGAAGTCAAGACAGCTGAGCGCCAGGGATGTCTCCTTTCTCCTGTTCTTTTTCTCCCTCTACCCCCTCTCTTTTCCTCATCTGTTTGTTCATCTAATAGGGCTGTTGAAGATTCGATTATGAACCAAACTATAATAGTCAGACGAAATATATCAATAAAAAACAAATAATAATAACGTGGCTCTCACCTATTTCTCTGCAGTCATAGCTTTTGATCTTTAGCCCTCCTGCAGTCCCTGTTTAAAATATTTTTGGGAGTCAAAGTAATGGGCACATAGAGAGACCACGCAGACAATAGGGCTTATTAGTTACCCATGTAAAAACAAATCTGTTTCAATTATCCAATCACGTCGTCCTGGTCGTAGCAATATATATTATTTTGATGTCGTGCGCTTAGAGAAATCTGTGTCGATTCGATAATTGTAACAGAGCAGGTTTTTATACGAGTCTGGAATAAACTCATTCACTTTCACTTTCTTTCTGTGGACATGTTCCATGCAATTTACATTTTCATCTCTTCCACTGATGTAACAATCTACCGAAATGTACCATTCAGCAGGTACAATGTTTGATAAGTATAATCTATATAAATGCTATGCTTCTACTTTATTTTAATCTTACTGCTCATTCACTTTTCGATTTTGCAATCTCCAACCCAAATGCCGAATTATGTCCCAAGTAATTTAATGATAACAATGACAATATCAATAGCGTCAGTTGAAAAAAAGATTACACATTTTGTTAATTATAACATGAATTATACATCTATATCTTATATTGTTTGTGATAATGTAAAAGGATGGAATCTTATACCAATGCCACTACTAACGCTTCCCCAT
>JARBEQ010253630.1:0-10045 GCA_030265355.1 Tritonia tetraquetra
TGACATGTGTCCTGTGAACTGTGGACTGATCCTCCCCGGAGGGAGGTTACCACTGAAAGAAGAAGAAGAAGAAGATAGCGACATGGAAATATCCACCATTATCTCCACCCTGTCTCCCTTCATAGCCAAACAAATGCGTTGTTTGTTTCCCCCCTAGGGCACAGCTGTTTACTTATATCGTAAATTACATCTCTCACGTCATGAAGAAAACAAGGTGATTAATCATAAGTTGCTTGATATGGAACTAATCCAGATTTATTATTTATTTAACAAAGATGATAAGTACATAAGATAAACAACTGAGCGTATTTCACTATATAATGAATGAGGTCCCAGTGGCGCCTTTGAAGTGAAAGGGACAGGGGTTCGATTCCCGGCAGCGACACCGTCAGGTATTTGACTCATTGAAACTCGGTGAAAACCTATATGCCAATCCCCTGATCCTATTCAGGTAGGTGGGATCAAAGAACCTATCCCTATCGGAAACGGACGATAAACTCGGAGGTCCCGTGTGTACGTTACAGTTGAAAATCGATAAGAGTAGGCCGCAAGGCCGCTGTCCGGGCAAAATTAACTCATAGCACAAAGGTCGCAGTGGGTTGATCACCTACTTGTCTTAATATCTTGATCCAGAGAAATACAGCCTCATAGTGCTGGCCCTACACTGTAATGGTGACGGTGAATTATTGGATAAGAAGAAGATGAATGAGGACAGAATAAGAGTTGTCCCCTGGATGTATGTAGTTTTTTCCCACCAAAAGGTCGCTTGAGTTCTACTGACAACAGTTTCGGAAATTTCTGCATTTTGAATCGAACATTAGCACACAAAGGAAACATTACTCTCTTGCTGACTTCGCTAAAAAATGCTTGAGTCGTGTATCTTATAACTGACAATCGTTGCTATTACTACTATTGCTACTACTACCACTTGCGCGTCCACTGCCCGTTTCTTGGTGTGATAATGAATGTGAAAGATGGTGGCATGTTGATTGTGCCCCCATTTTCAATAAATGTGGACTCGTTGGGGGCTCCACGACTATTCGTACATACTCTGTTTGTTGTAAGCTATATAATAAGGTCATATCAAAGGCGGTTCTAAGGAATTTTAGAAGATTCCACTTGAATCTTCAGGGCAGACCCATCAAAACTGAAAGGACAAGAGAAAAAAAACCCACGCAAGGCGGGCTCGGACCTGGTCCTCCGCGTCCAAAGTCGAGTGACTTAATCACTGAGCTAGCGGCACCCCATTGTTCATTTCGGTTATATTAGTTAAATTAGTCGCCCACACATTCCTATTGATACCCAATGTAAATGAAATTAAAGTGGAGTAGTGATAAATGCTATCATAAACAGTTTAAAGTTTAGGGTTGTTAGTTTCCCGCCTTTGGCAACACATTATAGGTCATATCAAAGGCTGGAAATGGAAAGCAGCAAAATATGAAAGTGACAGACGAAAAAAATAGCCATAGAAAAGAAAAGTGATTGTGCCACGGTGAGGATCGAACCTGCGCCTGCCAACGGCAACCCCGCCTTGCCAGAGATAGACGGTCACACGCACTACCGACTGAACTGCCCATCACTAAAACAACGCGATTTCATACTGGAGGTATTGCGTGAGCAGGACCGAACACGCCCAATACGCAGATTAGATCAACACAGAAAATGCAACCAGATTTCCCTTTGATCGAATTTAGCCATGGGCTACACACGCTTCAGACGGAACAACAACGACAATAAAGCTGTTTGCTCCCATGTGTATAGTGCGGCCGGAAATTGATGGACAGTGTTTTCCTCTTTTTTCTCAGCTGTCGTGTGATGGAAGTTTTTGATATTTTACGCAAACCTCTAAAATCAATTTGTCTTTACTGAAAATTATTTCTTCAACTTTGAAACAATAGGATGGAGATTCGCTTATTACAGCTATATAAAAATCGATAATCGATAATAATAGGTAAAGATTACTTTTTAAAATAGTTTTACTGCATCAAAACCTGTTGTGAACACTCGTGACAAAAATCACGAGATTTCTTGTCCAACATAGTAAATTCTACGCCAAACTGTAGTTTACATTTTTAGTACGGTAAACTTCATATGGTAAGATATAATCTGTTTCAGGGTTTTTCATCTTGGCTAAAGAAGGCAACTTTTTAAATGATGCATCAATCCAGTCCAAAATTTATATTTAGTTAAAACAAATTGATTTAGAGGTCGCGTAAAATATCATAAACTTCCATTACGCGATAGCTGAGAAAAACAAGAAAAACACTGTCCATTTATTTCTGGCCGCACTATAGATACGAAGAGGAATCTCCTTGCATCTCGGTACCGGAAACGACCTTACTTTTTAGCAATCCATTTTCCCATCTACCAGTCAGCCCATCCCACACAACATGCACGTCTCACTGAGTACAACTGGAAATCATATTTAACTGACGAAGAAAAACTCAGAATCATCGGATTAAAATCAGCAAACCCAGTCACATTAGTCCTATGCTATGTTTACATTGTTCGATATAAATCGTCAAATCTCGATACGATTTTGGACAACGCGAAGATTGTTAATAAATGATTAATTCGGTCAAATTATGAAAGTGTAGTCAAGGTCATGACGACATATATTTGAATAATATTGTGTATACAAGCATCTGTTCTAGGAATGAGCCTCAATTGATGCATTCTAAATAGTTAATTATTATAATATCATATCATGTTTGTTAATGCTCACCTAGAGGCCCCCACGTTGTATAATCAGTACAATTTACTATGTACAAATCATGAGAGATATAATATCATATTGCTTGTAGGTAATTGGAGGCGAGGTGGCTGAGTGGTCTAGACTACGGACTTCCGTGGGGAGGGCAGTGGGTTCGAGTCCGACTTCACGCCTTTCGTTTTTTCCTAGGGCAAGAAACTTCACTCCGTTTGCCTCACTCGACCCAGGTGTAGAAATGGGTACCAATTCTCAAACGAGTCTTGTAGTAGTTTTCTGAAATAGACCAGCGTCCTATCCAGAAAATGATAAATTGTCACTTGTCCGCTTCACGCTACCTAAACCGGGTTAAGCTCCGGTCCTATGAGCCTTCTTATTGCTACTACGTGTAGGTCATTGGGGAACACAAGGCCCAAAAAGAGTCCCTCCGTTGCACCTTGTACTAAGAAAGTGATCTCTACTCATTTGAAATTTAGGTTTTCACCACTCTTATCCTCTCATCGATTGTTCTTTAAATCCCCAAATGCAAATAATCGGTTCGTCCAAAGTGGCGAATTCTCCCAGCATGTATCCATGCTGAGGGGTAGCCCAAGGGCAATAGTAGTAATTTGTTTTTCCGTCTTTGATTAATACTGCTCAGCGTATTGCTCATGGTGCCAATAAAGAGTTCTGGACACAGTGGGCTGATCACCAAAGACTTTCCGGCTCCGTGCTCAATTTGCGCTTGGTGGTCAGGGTGCCTCTGTATTTATATGCAGGTATCTTGTGTGCCTTACATGGCTGAACACAGGCCTGGCCCCAACATTGCTCAGCGGCATTGATGGGGTTCGATCAAACAAACAAACAAACCAACAAATAATCGGATAGTTTTCTTTGTTCATCATCAATTCTGAGATGTAAAGATACCATCT
Source organism: Tritonia tetraquetra (assembly GCA_030265355.1). Classification (NCBI taxonomy): domain Eukaryota; kingdom Metazoa; phylum Mollusca; class Gastropoda; order Nudibranchia; family Tritoniidae; genus Tritonia; species Tritonia tetraquetra. Next base: position 3,622 of record JARBEQ010253630.1, read on the forward strand.
TACTGGGGGTTTGTCGCGTGGCAGTAACGCTTTCGGTTCGTGAGCAAAAGGTTCTAGGTTCGAATCCCGGCGAAGAGGTGGGGATTTTTTTCCATTGAAATTCCGTTGAGTTTTAAGGCTCTGACCCTGTTGATTCCTGGTGAAATCAAGTCCTATCGGAGTTGGACTATAAAGCGGAGGTCCTACCGTTGATATAACCCATAATGAGTTGCCAAGGATGTATAACTAACAACTTTAAACTTTTTACACGTTAACATCTTATTCAAAGATACAGGCCATTTTTGGCAAGTAATCCCCAAGAACATAACTACAGTTAATACCTAACCCCAAACGCATTCATGCATACAAAAAAACACGGAGGTAACGCGAACATACACAATGGAAATAAACCCTCACGAACCTTGTTTACTGTCTGGGACATTCACCCTTGGAAGCATTCACCACACTGGCACGGACTAGAAAAGCAAAGTTGGCGATTATATAATATAATGAAAACACGTAGGACGGCTACCCGGAGAACGCGTATTGCTTTCGCTGAGAAAAGAACAACGGAATGCATTACGACCATGCCATTTTGTATCGAGTATTGAATGAACGAACCAAAACAATAAGAGTGGTCTGGGAACATTAGCTAATAAAGAGACATCACTCTCGTGCGGCCTCGGTAAAATTAATTGAGTTGACAATCTTATTGTTGATTATCTTTGGGCAAAGCAGTGCAACCACTCACATGAATAATAATAATAATAATAATAATAATAATAATAATAATAATAATAACCATAATAATAATAACAATGATAATAATAGTCGACACATTGAATTAAGTGACCCGCATCAAAAACGCAACATTAAAAAAAAAAAATAGAAAACCTTGTTAACTCAAGAGGTAGAAAAACGTACATCTCTAAATGTTAAAGTAATGGAACATTACCTCGCATCAGTCTAAAAATGACTGTCAACATAATTTCACACTAGCATCAATGAATGACAACATTCCAGTGAGTTCAGAATAAAAGGTTGCTTTGACAACATTCGTTTCCCCAACCATGTTATCATAATGATAATTGATAAAGAGCGACTTGTAAATCCCATGAAAAAAAATGTTATCTTTAAAGCTGTGTGAATTCCTTATCTAATAATCTTTTTAAATGTCAAATCAATAAGCTCAACCAAGCATACAGATAAATAACGTGATACTTGAGAGTTACAGTAACACAAATAGGATTCATCAGCATCTCGCCTACTTCCGCACGCCGTTACAGCATACCTAAAATAGCTCGTCACGTACATCGACGTTTCTTTACCTTGTATAAAGGTTTTTTTTTTACAGTGGGTTGATCACCTGCTTGGCTTAATATCTTGATCAACATAAATCCAGCAGCCCTAAACTGTAATGGTAAAAGGGAACTGGATAAGAAAGAAGAAAGAAAGAAAGTATAGTATAAAGGGTTTTATGCGAACTTTACGAGCACTTTAGTCCTTGTATTCCAAAACAAAATATCAAGCAAGCCACCAATTGTGTCAAGGGAAAGTGTTAAATGACCGTCTGTCTCTATAAAATTATATCATTGGCTGCATACGCGCTCAAAAGAAAAAAGCAAATAAACACCAAAAGCAGAGAGTTCTTTTACAATAATAATTTTTCGAAAATCAGGTAGCGCCCCCTAACGTCTTCGGTTTGCGATGCGCTAAGCCGCGAGAGCGTGGTGGACACTATTTATCCTTAGTGAGACTCAAGTGGTGTCTCTCGGTATAACTCTATGCGGGGATTCCAGCCTACATCGTATAAGTCATCTGTTTGTGACGTCATTCACTTGTATATCATTTTAACATCTCAACATGTGGAGCTAATTATAGTTTACCACTGACAACTCGTCAACATTTCGAAACAAACTGGTTACAATATCTACTATTGATGTAGTCTACAGGACCTGTTGCCCTTTGGCCCGGGAGTAAAGCTCTAGAGTTTGAAGTTTAACGCCCTTTTTAACACATAAAGGTTATATCAAAGGCGGTTCAATAGAACATGAGACGATTCCACGTGAATCTCCAGGGCAGAGCCATGAAAACTGCGAAAGGTCCGGAGAAAACAATTCCGCGCTAAGCTGGACTTGAACCCGGTCCTTCGCGCTCCGAAGTCGAGTGGCATGACCACTAAGCCACGGGCGACCCCTTGACCCGGAAGTCACATGGGTACCCCTTAGGTTAAAGAAAAAAAACTGAATTCTGAAAGGTGTTAGTAAGGCTCAATGATAATGTGAATTAATGATTACTGCCTTTCTCGGGTTTAATAATTATATATATTATAAATTCTATATTCCCAAACACATTTTAAAAATAATGAGTCAATTATAAAACGATTTGAATTACTGCAGCCTATCTTTAAAAAATCAAAATCTGAAGACAGCGAAATGAGAAAGACAAATAAAACATAACATTATAGATGACAAAAGATTTTGAAATGTGGAAAAGTCAGTGCTGTTTTTAAAACAATCAAATTGACGAAGTGGATTGTTATTGAATGGATTCATTGTCAAGGTTTTGGTCACGTCGAGTCACGTCACTGTGTCACTGCGAGTAAAGAGGATAAGAAACAATCGAAGAATGCCGAACTATATGCATGAGAAAACCAGGATTAAGACGCTCACACTGATTTTGAGCAAATCCTTTCCTCTTTAAAATCACTTTTTCTGAGATTATATTCTTTTAATTTCAAACTTAATTTTCTAAAAAAACTTTGGCTGTAATAAAGAAATAATCTTTGTACACCAACCCTGTGCTGAGTTTGACATTTTCCCCCTCTTGGACAAGACTAATAAAATGGCTAGGAATGACTTCATAATGTCAACCAACCAAACTGCTGCAAGAGATTCCGAGTTCGAGAGCAAAGGGAGATCAAGAAGAAAATGGCCGAATGATTTAATTAAGTTACTGTGACAGCACGACCGTTGAACATGGTACACCAGATGCATGCATATTATTCTCTGAGCACATTGGTATCAAGGGAAAAGTATGAAGTAAAGTAAAGGAAAGAACATTCCTTTTTTTCTTTGCAAATCTATATGCTATTGTTCCGTGTGTAAAGGTTTCATGATATATTTAAAAAATATATGATACTATTCCATAGCATAAATACCTTGACCAATTTTTTTTCAATGAATGGCAGTGGTAGTAACGATTGTCAATAATAAGATAAACGACTCAAGCTTCTTACCGAGGTCAGCAGGAGAGTGATGTCCCGTTGTTTGTCATTGCTTGATTCAACATACTTTGCTATTACCCTCTATTGAAATAGGAAAACAACCTTACACCGAAAGGTACTAAAAACACAAACAACCTTTGATAAAGAAAGAAAGAAATAGGAAAATTCCGAAACTGTCGTGAAAAATCGCATCAATCCAAGAGAAATTAACTCTAAACTGTCCTCGCTCCTTATATAGTGAAAAAAACCCGCTCAGTTGTTTATCTTACGTATTTATCATCTTTGGTGAGTGTATAACGATTTTTGGACCGGTGGGATAGCTCAACCGATCTCTCTCACCGACAAGGCGCCACTGCTAAATGTATGAGTAGGGCGTATGTTCGATTCTCCATGAATCCGATCAGAGATAAACAAACAATGAATATGTGACAGTGACAGAAAAATAAGCATGCATGCAACAGCAGGGATCGAACCCACACCTGTCAGCACCACCACCCCTTTGTAATATCCACCTGCAGAAACTACACAATAATAAGTGAGCAATTCGCCACTTTTCTTCGTCTCGAATTGCTTAGTTATCTACGTCCACTACTATTACTAATGTGTTTGTAATGAGTCAACTTACCCTGTATAAAACTGCCTGTTCATTAACACTGCCACAAAATAGGTCACGGTTCAACACATTTCAAATAATGACACACACACTGATGCAACTTATAGATTATGATATTGATGTAATATCGAATGCTGTTTTGATATTATGATTTATCACACTGGCGTATCGTACACAGCACGTATAACAGTAAAACAACACAACACACTTCGCCACGGGTCATTGCGCTGGAGACCAAATTACGGACACGGTATGCTGAGGTGACCTGTGGAATATATATATATACGGACTAAAGACCGTTGTCTCTGACACTAGCATAATTTAACAGTCGGGGCCAATTTGGTATTAACTGTCCGTTGTGTGAGACAGCGAGGGGCATGTGTTATGGTCGAGAGAGGTTTGGTGGATGGTGTGGGGCCAAGGGAAGCAGAAAACAATTCATTGAACAATTGGAGACATCGATAAATATGTAAATATAGAGGCTGATAGGTTGATATTCGATAGGTACAAACTGGAATGTATAGTATTAGGTGAAGAAAGTCAATAGTGACGTCATTCTTCAACATGGTGGAAACCAGTGTGTTTATAGAGGTGTAAATGGCCAATAATACATAGATCAAACATAGGGGTGTTTATCCAGCTTTGGGAGATTTGGGAATGCTCGTGAGTGACGTGGAACCCTATTACATAATATAGGGTATAATATATCATGAGATAAGGGAACACAATTAGGGTCACCGGGTTTATTCACAATAAAAAACACACAATGTTTAAATGCAAAACCACATAAACTTTGAACACAATTTTTAAAAAGTTTGTCGCCTTCGTTTTGCACCAATAGATCAGTAGAATCCATTATTAAACGTTAAACGTTAAACGTTATTAGTTTTACGCCCTTGGCAACCCATTATAGGTCATGTCAAACAAGTTGGATATTGCGGTATACTAAATTCAATAAAGAATATACTCAAAATTACTTCATTCAAACAATAGTTCCGTTTACATCCAAGTGGATTCTAATGATAACAATACACTTTTCTATATACTCGCTTACAACGATAAGATGTTGGTGTTTCTTCCTGACCATGAAGCATAATCAAGTAAGGAGATGTATTCATTTAAAAAGTCTGTAATCTAAAATGCATATCATAGTGTTATCAAGGATTACAATGAAGTAATCCTTTGTCGAGTTGACGAATTGGATTCGGAGGAAAGGGTTCGAGTTCTGGGTTAGGAAAATTCTTTATATTTTCTCCCTACCTTTAACGGTTTTCAAGACTCTCAGTTAGAGACGGGTGTTTAGATAAGATCCTCACCTTGGCGATGAAGTCATAGTGTGTTGAAAAGCTTCGGTCATAAAGCTACTTACTTAAACGCTTCGAATTTTTCGATAAAGATAATCCTCCAAATCCCTTGTGGATGAGAGGAGTTACTGATACTGATGTAGCTAAGAGAAAATAAGAAAATTGACACGTCGGAGTGGGTGTGGGGGTGGGGGGTCTAGCCAGAATTTATATGCGATATGAGGAAACCTACTTGCACAGGGAGCCACAGCCACTTCCAAAAGGATGCCATTAAACTCAAGGCGTATGAGGCAACGCAAAATTCCCAGATTCGATCACCACAAGTTTCCAAGCAAGTCATGCCGTGGGCTATGATCACATTATGCTCTTGACGGGACAACAACGATAACAAACGACATAGATACAAGAGTAGCCCCGGCCCGATGGTAGTACAGTTAAGTAATATTATTAATATAATTAGTATTGTTAATACAACGAAAATGGATCTGGCATAATATGATACTGATATGGAAACGATTTGAATGAACCTTGGCAGACTGAGTCAAAAACAAAAACCGTACAAAAAATAAACAAAAACAAAAACGACCATATAAAACAATCAAAGCGACACCGACCAAAACAAAATAAAAACAAAGTACACCCGTCACGCAACAATATTTTCCCTAACTGCAACGTACAAATAGTTTGGTCTGTACACCATGGTATTCCAGGAAGAAAGTAAGGTCCCAAACGGAGTGCCATCACATATGTGTCTTCACTGAGAGAGTGATGGGAATATGAAGGAGATGTGATGCTACTCCGTTTGGGACCTAATAACACACATCAGCAGCAGCAATCCATCAAAGCACACCTAGTGCCATGTGGCGGGATGTCAAACCCAGCTGTTTGATTCAACATTACAGATGAGTTTTATGTATTTAATGCCCAAGTTTGTCGGAGAGTAAAGATTGAAATAGACAGATAACACACACAGCTTAAACGACAGTGGGGATGTACTTACTATAGCATATATATGATATATCATACTGAGTCAATAGCAATACTATCAATATAGTGCAGCTGCTGTTTCCAACAGGAACAATTAGAACATTTGCTGATTCCCTGGGAGTATGGCATATCTGAGAAATGCTTCATCAATATCTGGGGTGGCGTTTTAATCTTTTGTTTTTGCATTTGACTTTGTATTTATCAAAGTTTTATATATCTAATAATGTGTTGTTACTATTTTCATTTATCTATTTGTTTGTTTGTTTTTTTGTTGGTTTTTTTTTTGGGGGGGGGGGGGGGGGGAATTTTTATTAA
>JARBEQ010253641.1:0-19935 GCA_030265355.1 Tritonia tetraquetra
CACGCGTGTCCTTTCTTTGTCTTCCACAGCAAGTGTGAATCCCTCTTACGTCACCACTATCACCCACTTTCTCTCTCCCCTTCGTCCATCCATTCGGTTTTTGACTGGCTTGACGACAGGTCTTAATTGAATTGATATTTCTCTACCTACTTTTGTGTTATGTTTTCTATGTTTTTCGTCTGTTAGCTGAAAGAACGGTGTTGTGGCCCGAAACTTTCTACGTCCCTGTGCTTTGTCCCTTTTGGAAGTTTATATATTTCCTTTCCCTGATTGTTGATTGAGAAGAGGGTGTTTGTGGCATATTGGATAACACTGTGGCCACTCGATGTGCTAAAGTCTAGGGTTTGAATCTTGCTGTGGAACCTTGGCCACACATTTGCACAAGACAATACTTTGCTAGATAGACAGACCTATCTGCCTTCCTACCTACCTACCCACTGACATGCTTACCTACCTACCTCTGAAATGTATTTCATGCAAATTGTGCTTTAAAGTGTATTGGGAATTACTTGTTACAATTTTGTTCAACAAATCTATTTATGGCCTTTTCATTGTTGTGTTGTTTGTGTTTCCAGCCAAGAAATGTTTTCCTAGTGGGCCCAGACTTGCATGTCAAGATTGGAGATTTTGGTCTGGCCAAGGAGGAAGTGATGCATGATGGGGCAGAATGTTCCATTCTTAGTCCTGATTGGATACAACTTGGTGAGTATACAATGCTACAAAGATTTCCTCTGGGGGTGAAAAGCAATGATTTTTTTTTGTAAAGCACATTGTGGACAAACAAAATTGTTGTTTGAGTGTTAATACGGTAATGCATTGTAAGCCATGACGTATTGTCAATAATAAGATAAATGACTTAAGTAGTTTTACCCAGGTCAGAAGGAGAGTGATGTCCCTTTGTTTGCTTATGTTTGATTCAAAATACTTTGCTCTTGCCTTCTATCGAAATTGGAAAATTCTGAAACTGTCGTGATTAGCCTTTGAGTGAAAAAAGACACATCCATCCAAGAGAAACGTAAAGTGTCCTCACTCATTATATGGTGAAAAATGCTCATTTTAAAATCTTATTATTGACAATCATCGGTGTAAGAGCCAGCGCCTTGTTAAACCTCAAATTGCACCGTAGACACTTACACATCTGAATCGAGATGTCATGCTCTATGCAGTTTATGCTTTGGATCTAAGGATTGTTGACTGGTAGGGGATCACCCCACTGTGACTATCATCCTTCAATAGCACCTTGAGCACTGGACTGCCTTCACTATGAAAAGGCCAATATAAGATGACTGTGGACCTTGCGGCTACCTCACAGTGAATAAGAACAAAGGAGAATTTGCCTCTGGGTATGATTGTACCTCTTTAGAGAGTTGTAGAGAGATTCAGGATCTCTGGGATTGCCTATTACAGTTTTAAAAGTTGTAAAGTTTGAAGTTGAACGCCCTTTTGAACTTATATAGGTCATATCAAAGGCGGTTCAACAGAACTTGAGAAAATTCCATGTGAATCTCCATGGCAAAGCCTTGAAAATACTGAACGGTCTAGAGAAAAAAATTCCACACCAGGCAGGACTTGACGCCCCCTATTACAGTTTACCTACAGAGTTGAGAGAGATTGATTTTAGATCTAATGACTTTCTTGCTTCCAGGCTACTCTAGCAACAGAAGCATAGTAAACTGTTAGACATTCCAATCCACTCGCTATTACATTATTATTATTTTGTTTGTTTGATCGAACCTCATTAATACTGCCGAGCAGTGTTGGGGCCAGCCCTATGCTCAGTCATGAAAGGCAGACAAAATACTCGCCATAAATGCAGGCACCCCAACCACCAAACACGACTGAAGCCGGGAATTCTGTGGATCAAAGAATATAAGACAAGGAGATGATCAGCCCACTGTGTCCACAACTCTTTACTGGTACCATGAGCAGTATTAATCAAAGACAGGCCAATAAACAAATTACTGTACCCCTTGTGGGTACCCCTTCAGCAATTGGTTCTACCACTCTGGGCAACCCTGATGTTAGAGAGAGTTTAATTCCTGCTTTCAGCACCTCAGTGTCTTGTTAACCCACTACCCCACTGTTGCCCAACCGGAAGTCATGGGCATAAACATTAGTGTGCCCAGGCGTTTAATCCACGAAAAAGACGAACCCGGAAATTCACGTTATATTATTATAAAGTGTTATTTGATTGGCTGTTATTTTTAGATATGACCCTAGAAGTTTCCTGAATTTGTTCTATAAAAAGAGTTTAGACCGTTTGCATTTTATAGGTCACCCCCAACGCGTAGATTTACGGCGGACGTGGCACAGCGAGGGGGCGGGTCTGCACGTAAATTTACCGCGAGTGGGGTAGCAGGGTTAATCTACTTTTTTAATACCCTATTTACGTCTTTCACAAACATAGGATATATTTTCCAATCTAGGTCACGTAACATCAATCCATTCAAAACATTCATTATCTTTCTCTCCAACACAAACTGTGACAAACAGAACATTGGTCAGTATTTATTCCAAGCAGGGTTGTCATGTCAACGCTGTGATCCATCTTTTAAAATAATTTTTATTTTATTCACTTTATACGAACAGTTTCTAGGCACTGTACAATAGGGGGCAACGCTGTTTGAGAGCGCCCCCCCTTCCTATTGCGCAGTCAACTATTCACTTTATACAAACAGTTTCTAGGCACTGTACAATAGGGGGCAACGCTGTTTGAGAGCGCCCCCCTTCCTATTGCGCAGTCAACTAAACTAAGAATAGCCCGGATTCTAGGGAATCCCAAAGCGCAACAAAAAATAGTGATGCCACTTCACTAAGTAAATATTGAACTCCCCTTAGCTAAAATTAAAAATGGCGGACGCCTCTGCTTTCCTTCGATTGGGATGGATTTTTTCTTCAAGGTGGAGATAAAACAATCGATTAAGTCTGTCCAATGGCAGAAATAGAAGGGGAAAGGATAATTGGGCGTGTATGAGAGGTATTTGAGGAAACTTAATTAATTGATATTTTATTTATTTTTAAATGTTCGCGAGTAGTACGGTTGATAGATGCGCATGGTTAGGGGCTATTTCTCTAATATCTAGGATTTGACTCCCAAAAGAAAAGATATCAAGAACCTTGCACATCCCGGTGAAAGGGCTGGGACTGGGAAGCCTTAGCTGTTTTCACCATGAATGTCATATATATATGAGTATTGTTGAGTAAGAGATCCCCCCAACTTTGTCTATTTTGTGCGGTAGTTCTTAGTTTTTGTAAATGATAGTTCAGTTGGCTTTACATTTACTTTAAAGTATTTAGACTTAGGCATCTAACTAGATAGTCTTGTTAAAATAATTTCATGGCTTTAGAATATTTTGATGATTTTTGTTTCAGTCTTTTAAAGAAGGATTCTCCAAGGATGGCTCCATGAAAGCACCTGCTGAGGAGGCTACCATTCATAAAATTCGCATCACGCTGACAAGCAGAGTTGTTAAGAGTTTAGAGAAGGGTGAGAACCAACGTATGATTAATCTATTGCTATTAGCAGAGCTGCCAACCCGTATGATTTCGTCTATTTTAGTACGATTTTTACTTATTTATCCTCTTTGAGAGTGCGCTTTTTGTGTCGCGTCGATCAGCGCAGACGTTTCGAGTGATAACTTATTTTCTGCGAAATAACAAATTTTCCGAATGTATTTGAGTTCTTTTAATCGGTTGGTAGAGAAAGGAACGGTGTATTATTTATTTACGCATGCATACTGTAGTCTAATTGTATCGATGCTCGGGACATTTACAATACCATTTTTGTTCAACAACCGATACTATCCTTTTAATGGTGTTTAATTTGTATGCTGTGATGTGAGTTCGATACTATTGACAAGAATTGAACTAATTCCGTGACGGAACAACAATTTCGCTTGATCTCTAATCTTCGGCACTCGTTTGCGCTTGCTTTAGTGCTAGATCGTGATCGACCTTTTCAATTCTAAAAATAGTATTTTGAAATGAATCTATTCATTTGGTAACTTGTTCGGACAGCAATGATTTTAAAACACCAGGCTTTCGTTAGTAGTTTTTATTTAGAAGATGTCTTTATTATCTTACTACTCATGGTAAACCAGTATGTGTGGGCCATTATTTGTTGGGAAACAGGTGTGAATGAACTTGATCCCAGTAGAAACAATGTGATTTACCCACCTAGCTCAGTAGGACAGTGAAAGTTAAAACAAACCAAACCAAGTCATTTTAAACTTGGGGTATGGTTAAGACTTTTTAATTTAATTTTTAAATGCTGTTGGAGTTTTTGGGTTTGATGTGGGAATGAATTACATAACCACCATTCCTACACTAGTATCTGAATCTATAGAGAGATGATAACGTGACCTTCCACGCAATGCTTAATAATACATGAAACTTTGCTGAAAAGTTTGATTTTTACGTAGACAATACTCTTTTTGGTATGAAATAGTATTTTTAGCTCATGGAATGTTAGGCCTATGTGTATAATATGTACTATATATAGTATTTAATGCCGTGAAACTTTGTTTCAATGAACATTTTGCTTGTATGCGAGACTATGCAGAAAATACTAGTTTTGGGCTGAGGGAATGCTAGTTTCAGTCTTTGAGGGTTGGCAGGTCTGTATTAGCTATTAATTATTATTTTATGATGCTATATATTACCAAGGAAAATTTTGTTGTTGTTTGGGCTCGGATGTATATGGTTACCTGGTAAATATCACTAGATACACGCTGTCATTTAAAAAAATTATATTAATGACAACTTTTGTGTACTTCCTCATTGTGGAGGACGATGACACTCGAGTTTACCAACAATTTTCTTAAAGACAGAATATATTTCATTGAGTTGTCAAAGGATATTTGGCTTTACATGTAATGCTATTCACAATAATAAACAAAGGTGAATTAAAGATGTCCCTGTTTTGCTCCAATAGAAAATAATACAATTGCATATTATTCTCATATTGAATTTACTCAAACTTAATTGTGTTTCTAATAAGATCTATAGGCTTGACGAAAATTTGTATAGGCTGGGGCAATTTTTTTTTTATTATGATAGATTTTTTGAATGCGAACTTAACAAGTACTTTTATTATAATAGTCCTTGTATTCAAAACAAATATTTAGCAAATAATCAATTTCATCAAGGTGGAAAGAGAAGACGTGTGTAGTGTATGACCGTCTGTTTCCAGCAAATTAATAATTGCTAAACGTATTCATGAATAACAGACAGGTATTCGGGTCACTGAATCGTTTTGTGGAAGAGCAAGCAAGCCCCTTGCTAAAATCCATGGCCTGCCTGCCTGTTACTAGTGTTACCTACCAACTGAAACACATCAAACGGTTCTGATTACCATTCTGTCAACCTAGCTTTTCATCTTACTACCTATCATGAGCTTATAACAGATATTTAACCATACCCTTTTGAAGATATCTCGCCTTTTTCAATTTTAAGACTATGGTGTAATTTTTTTAAGACATTTTAACGTTAATTTAAAAAAATATTTTGCCAGTGTGTGCTGACCTCATCAAAGGTGCCAAAGACAAGAACCTGAAAGTGAAAGGACCTGTGCGTATGCCCACCAAAACTCTGCGTATCACAACAAGAAAGACACCCTGTGGTGAGGGTTCTAAAACCTGGGACAGATTTCAGATGAGAATTCACAAGCGAATCATCGATTTGCGCAGTCCATCTGAGATTGTCAAACAGATTGTATCCTTTGATTGTTGTATAACTTGAGAATTGTTTGGCATTATTTAACTCTAGTGCCGCACATTACGTAACAGGAAGTGTTGGTACCGTAACTTGATATCGCACATGTGACAGCAAAACAATGAGATTTTGCACTGAACCTGGAAAACTTGATTTGTTGGTATTTATGTCCAAAGTAAGTCATATAAACTACACCAGGGCTGCCACTCTTCCGTGGATTTGTCCCTGGAATCCACGGTCCACGGACATCGCCTGTTTTCCTTGGTTGCTATGGGAAATCTGCCGTCGCACGGGCGGGTGAAGACAGACTGGGGTCAACGAATTGAGTGTCCAGAATCGTGCTATTTTCTGTTGCACACGCGTTCCACTCACTGGATTTATGCCTGTTCCGTGGACCTGTGTATAGAAGCCACGGACAGTCTGTTGGTCAGTGGCCGTGCCCGTTTGACTCGTGAGTTCTTGAACCTGTCCGTGGCTGTTGGGTTTCACGGCCGTCCGTGGATCCATTCACGGCTCTAATAGCGGTTGGTCTCATGAGATATCTAATTATTTAACACATTGTCGCCTGCTTGTGCTTTGTGTGCGATAATGTTCAGGTTAAGTACAAAAGGGAGGAAAGAGATAGAACAAAACTAATGAAAGTGAAGAAAGAGAGAATGTGAGTGATTTGATGGCGCTGTGGGTAGGGTCTCTGTAAGTTCTGTTATCTGACTCTAGACGATAGGTCTTAATCGAATTGTTGGATATTCCTATACCTATTTTTGTTTTATGTGTTCTGTATTTTTTGTCTGTTAGTGTTAGCTGAAAGAAGGGCGTTGTGGCCCGAAACGTTCTACGTCCCTGTGCTCTGTCCCTTTTGGAAGTTCATACATTATCTACCCCCTCTTGTTCATTTATTTTACTTCCAGCAGCACTTATTTCTTCGTCCAAAGTCTAGTGGCTTGACCAATGAGCTAGGGACGCCCCCACCCCCCATTTCTTTTTACTCAATCTCCTAGCAAACTTCAGCAACAATGAGAGAGAGAGGACATAATAATGTTATATTATTTTTGTCGACTGGCTGGGGTCATTGACCTTGGTGACAGAATAATCAACATAATTCTTTAATTACGATTATCACAGGTGGGTGCGATATAGTGAGTACTACAGTGTAGTGAGTAAAATGCTTTGTAAAATTGAAGAAAGGTGTGAGTGGTTAGAGGGCACTGTAGGTTGGGTCTCCTGTTAATTCCCTAAACGAAACCTGTCGGCATATTATTATGACCATAGCTTTGTCTATGTGCTAACTTTGACAATAGCAAGGGAGAGAGAGAGAGAGCATGCAACAATATAATATTATCGTTGTCAATTGGCCTTGGTGACTACGCTGTCCAGCATCTTTTTAAAAAATCATGGGTGGGTGTCAACGCATCATAGTCCATGGTATTGAAAGTTAATACAATAAATTGTTTTGGCAGCATGTTACAAAGCACTGACCTATTATAGAGTACGCCAGTTGTTTTCATATTCATTTATGTTTACTTTGATGAAAAGGGTTCTAAATTTAGACCATGTAGTTATCCATGTGACTGCCGGTTGTCGAGTCGTTAGCTTTAAAAATCTGTGGATTTTATTAATTCTGAGTGGCAGCCCTCCTACACACTTTATTCAACTTAATAAATGTCTAATGTAGTTGAAAATTGAATTTGTTGTGATTTTTTAAAAATGATTTTCTATTGAAACATGCACACAAGGAAAACAATCATAAAATATGGCCAACTTACCCGTTTTAGTTTTAGTAATCCAAATTTGAATTAACTGTTATTTTGGTTTTCTTTTACTGTTATGTGAAGACTATCATAGAGGATTGTAAGACGGAGAAGTGTAAATAATTGTGTATTGCTGTTAATGTAGTACCAAGGCGTTGAGGGAAAAAGTGGTATTTTATATTTCATGGTAGAAAATTTCGAGGGCAGGTTTCCTGGTGGTAATGGTAGTGTAAATTTTGATAGTCTATCTTCTTAGTAGTAGTAGACTTGACTTTGATGTTGAAACGATTTGTTGCGGTGACCTCCCAGATTTTATGAAATCTCTTCACTTTTCCTCTCAAATCTCTGCATATTTGAAGTTGAAGATTAGAAGTTGAGAGGCTGAATTCCTGTATTAAATTACCTTTTGGTGTCGGGTTGGTTGAGGTTACAAGTTAGTTAGTCATATTTATTGGACATAAAATTTGACTTTTGAGGTTCAGGTCATTATTGATTTGATTGCAATGGTAGTTGAATTATAGTTATTGTGTCATCAACTCAACTGACGTGAAATATAAAATGTGATTTCTTGAATTCCGTTGTATTCCTTCACCCTCTATTCAGACATCAATCAGCATTGAACCAGGTGTGGAGATTGAACTCACCATTGCAGATGCATAAGCTTTGGTTTGGATTGTCATGGATTTTAGCCATTTTCAAGATGGTAATAAAAAAAATTTAAAATTTACATTTTTCTGTTGTGAATTTGTTTACGTGTTTGTTTACAACTTCTTGGTTTTTTGTGTTTGGGATACCATTGGAATTAGTCAACTATTTTGTTTTGCTATTCCATAGCGCATATTACCACCAAGCAGTGTTGCGCCAGCTGCATGTGCAGGATTACTGAAAATGGTTCAGGAAAAAACTCTGGACAAAGTAGATATGGCAAGCAGGTGATCACATTGTGTTGCCCTACTCTTGGCCATAACAATATTTACCGTTGCCTTGGTCACTTTGTGGTAAACCAGCAGCTTTAAGTTTAACAAAAATTTGTGACACAGGGCTAAAGCATGCACGCTCCACAATACAGGGCACTGAAGCCGGGTGGCTGGATTCTTCTATGTAATAATTTTAATAAGCATGTTTTGTGGCGATACGTTGGTGTGAAAAGCCCATGTCAATGAGTGTAAACTTAACTGCAGACGTCTTTGGCCCCGCACTCAGTAGTTTCTCTTCGTCTTTCGCCGAATAATGTCATTTTCGGCTGACGAAAGGCCGAAGAGCCTTTAAAAATGCTCAGTGTCGTTTGGCGCACTAAGTCACTCCGGTTTCGTTTCGTTACAGCTTTCGGCTTTTCGCTTTGTTTCGGCACAAATATTTGCCGCTTCAAATGTTACCGCTGCACTAAAATTTAATTCGACTTCCCGGCTTGGAGACTGCATTGGATAGCAGCTGTGCAAAGACATCCTGCATTGTATGATACAACATGAATTCGAACAGAAATTACGTTACACACGTCACCGTTTCCAGACGCCATAAATGATCATAACTCAATTAGTTGTTTAGTTTATCTATTATCATCACTAATACCGCAAAATGCAGTGTTGGGACTGGTTCTGGGTCAAAACGCAGAGGATTGATGAAGGCGCCAATTTACAAACTCAAAACCCATAACGTTCATAAAGGGAATGGAGTGGAGTCCACATGCGCAAGGGCCCCAAAACCAGATCTGTTACGGCCCACAACTAGGGAACCTTTGGATTAAGAGTTAAAGACAAGCAGGTGATAGGCCCACTGTGCCCATAAACCTTGACTGGCTCAATGAGCAACACACTTCACAGTATTACTACCCAGTTATACACCAAACACCATTTTATTGTTGTAGTGTAGCCTCACCATTTATCCTTCAGCTATGGGAACTGAGGACAGTTTGCAAGAGGCACGATGTGGTGGTGTAAATTGATAAGTGATCAGACTCCCAATAGCAAAATGAATCGAAAGCGAAACCACTGTTTGTGGGGCCTTTGACATACCGTGCTCGGGAAAGGGATTCGGGGCGGGGTGCAGACGGCTTATCAGCGGTAATGCTCATGCAGCATTGTGTAACCAGAGACAAGTAAGGAGACGTGTAACTCCGCCTCGCCGTCCTTGATAACTGTGCTACTTGCAGCGTAAGAGTGGGGACTGCTCTATTTTCAGATAGAGCCGGTAAATAAAGGCAGGCGTGTTGCTTTTTTACTGAACATTTATCACTAAACGGAAACGTTGGTTGTTTACCGGTGTTATTTTGGTAACCACGCAATGACCTACATAAGCGTTTTACCCCACACGTCTCGTTAACTCTACAATCTCTTTGCAATCGATAGGCAAGGTTGGAGACGATGGGAGCTGTGCGTGGATCTTTAACAATGTTAATGATTACATACTAAATACTACAGTATTATTATTATTACTAACTAGACCTACCCGCACACAACGTGTGTAAGTGTAAAGGCAAACATTTGATTTCTGCACACTTGGATTACTGCACGCTTTTTGGCTTCTCCCGAGAGTGTGCTGGAATCCGGCGAGTACTATATATACGTACAACAACAGGCCAGGGATGCCAAGACATTGTCAAGTAATTTGTAAAAAGTTTTAAAAGTTGTTCTTGTATAATTTTTGTCACACATCTCACGAGCGATGCTAGTGCAAGTGCAAGCAATGCTATCGTATTAATGCTAGTCCAGTGAGAAAGCAATAAGGAGCAAAAGGAAGAGGGCCGGTGAGGAAGCTACATTGTCAGCATGACTTATGATTTAAATTGCTATAACATGAATATAATGGAAATGGAGCCGGCACTGATGATAATGTGTATGAATAAACAAGGAAAGAATAATGTAACTAACGGTAGCAGTGCCAGAAAAATAAGCCTAAACTAAGAAGAGAAAGAAGAAAATTGACATGTCGAAGTGAAGAATCGAGCCTCGCCAAACTTTTGGAGCGATATTACATGAGGAAACCAACTTAGTAGTAGTAGTGTAGTAGACCATTGAGTTACCTTACCAGTATGTGCTATTAACAGGGATCGGATACAGCGGATTTTGTTCTGGTCTCACGATCCCTGTTAATTGTTATACCGAGTTTCTGCTGTTCAGTTCAGTGATTAATCAAAATCATTGTCATGTGGGTTATCAGTAGCACTGATTGTAATCAGTACAGATCAGTCGTGTCGACTGTTTTTTTTTCAGTTATCATCATCATCATCAGGTGATAGTGATAAACATGTGGGAAGAAAGCTGTCCGATGACTTCGTACAATCTAAGAATTTGCCACCTTATGCAAAATATTATGTGTAAAGGAATTTGGATTGTTTATTAAAACAAAAGTTGAGGTTTGATTTGAACTATACTTT
Source organism: Tritonia tetraquetra (assembly GCA_030265355.1). Taxonomy (NCBI): domain Eukaryota; kingdom Metazoa; phylum Mollusca; class Gastropoda; order Nudibranchia; family Tritoniidae; genus Tritonia; species Tritonia tetraquetra. The sequence goes on from JARBEQ010253641.1 coordinate 10,834, forward strand.
AGTCACAGTATTCGAATAGCGAGTTCTTTCTGTTCTAGATATCTAGTTCTAGTTCTAAATCATGACATCCGTTATTCCTTGCTTTTGTGGGGACTCCCGTTTCTCTCTCGCTCTGTATTGTTTAGTTATTGGTCATTATATTAGGCTAATTGGTGCATGATTTCATATCTCACTGAAACTGAAACATGATTTTGTAGTAATGGAATAGAATAAAGAAAAACACGAGGACTAGGAACCAATAAAATGATGACACTGATAATTATTGGATTGTCAATGACAACGTCGACAATGGAGTTGATAGAATGTCAGTGTTTCTTCCTGTGGCGCTGCTCTGCTGAGTCTGAGACTGAGAGCGGAAAAAAATCCCACATCCGAAATTCAACACAACCGTTAAGCGTTGCACTTCACCTAGGTTTTGACCATCGACAATTTGTATCATCATGCATTGAATCTTGACCAAAGAATTGGAATTATTTGGGTTCAATCCCTAAAAATGTCAAGCCTGTCACAGTAAAATAGGAAAGATGCTTCGGCCAAATGACAACAAAGGTGATGAGATTGATATAAGTCCAAGCGTGCTGCTTTATTTCACATTCTTGCTCGTTGCAATCTTGGAATTACAACAAAACAAAAATCAACACATACGTTTTATTTTATTTTTTTTATAGATAATGAATGGTCCGGGTGTGTAAATTTAGTTCAAGTTCAACTCATCCGTTGCGACGCATCGGAATTTAAGTCAAATTCAAATCGGTGCTTGTTCCAAAGACAAAAAATAAACTCAACCAAAGTAGTCCACTCACTGTACATAGGTTTGAAGTTGCATTGACTTCCTATCACTATCATTGCACATCATCTTTTCCCATCCCATTATAGAACCCCAGACCTCACCTGAGTTGAATTGTCCACTTATCTATGTTCATAGGGGTCCCAGTGGCGCAGAAGTACGGTTCTCACCTCTGAAGCGAAAGGTACCGGGTTCGATTCCCGGCAGCGACAGGTATTTTTCTCCTTGAAACTTGGTTAAAAAAACATCACTCCCCTGATCCTATTCAAAGTCGGAGACAGACGATAAATTTGGAGGTCACGTGTGCAAGGTCCCCTTAGATCCAGTTTCACGTATCATGGTTTTGGCGCGATTTTTTTTTAACCGTTAGAAAGGTCTTCTCATCCTCCCATCATTCTACGAGGGTCTTGTGAAATTATAACGTTTAATTTTAAATTATTCAAACTTATGTTATTATAGTCTTGAACTGAATCGTGTATCATGGGATACGTGATTTGGGAATCTATCGTTAAGCGCGAAAAAAACCGCAATGTGTAGTACTAGTACTTAGTACGCAGCAATAAGAAGAGCTAGTTTCGCTTATCATTATCATAGTTTGCGTTTTCATCTCTATGCACACCCTGATAGTATAGATGAATTCAGTTTTTTGTCTCTCCTGTAGAATCTTGAAAAAACAATGTTAGGTGAAACTGGCTCTTTCTTATGGTGCGATGTGGGGGTGTGGTGAGAAGGCAAGCCTTGTCTGGACACCGGGTTCGATTGTTCTTGGTCTGATCCTTGATATCACCATAAGACCTCTTTTTCACACGGACCACTCTGTGGCGCCACTCAGTGGCGAACATCATTTTCCACTGTTTTATAATGTAGCCTTTCACACGAGCGACTTTGACTCTGTCGCGCGTCTGTGGCAAGGAGTCGCGGGTCCCCACCACAGAGTGGCGCCGCTAAGTCGCCGGAGCCTTTCACACGGGCCACTGTGGCGCGTTTTTCATGCACCCGGATCTTGTGTGTTGGGCAAGTAGCAACATGTCGTTTGATACAGACCGTTTTGTAATAGAAATTGAGCACTGTGGGATTGCAAATGTGCTGATTACAGCAACCGAATTCATGCACTCGGATCAAACCGTTCACACGTTATTGGATGCATCCAACATGATCGGCGACGTCGTCGATGGCGTCTTTTTAGCAGAAGACAAAGCAGGAGACATTCCTCATCAGAGTCCATGGTCAAAGAGCCGTCTGTTGCGCTACTGTGTTGCTGGTTCTCGCTACACCAAATGCCACACTCTATCTCAAAACACTGACCGCCGCGTAATATACTGTTCAGAAACCAAATTGGAAGGAGGCCCATGTGACGAAGTTTTTCAAAACATGGATTGAACTACAGTGGCGACACAGTCGCGAGAACCAGCCACACAGTGGCGCTGCTCAGTGGCGACACAGTCGCGAGAACCAGCCACAGAGTGGTCCGTGTGAAAGGAGCCTAAGGGTCTCCAGAGTGCTCAAGCCCTCGCACGTCGACAACGTGACAATCCTTCGCGAGATTATTTAATAAACTAAGCTACGTAGCAAAATCATTGAGAAGGAAGTGCCAATAAGATTGCGAAAAGAAAAGAAGCTGCCTATTGAGAAAGTTAGCAGGCAAATCTTGGGGAGCACCACAAACTGGTTTGAGAACATCTGCCTTAGCACTCTGCTACAGCGTTGCAAATTAATGTGTCCCTGTATGAACAGAAGTTCTCACACTAACCTAAACGACACGAAACTGAGGGACTCGATGAGAATCATCATGGGATGTCTCAAAACAACACCCGCACAATGGCTCCCAACTATGAGTTCAATCGCACCACCTCACCTCAGGAGAGAGGAAGTCAATACATTAAAAAAAATTTGAAATATGCTTCAAACAAACAGAATGAGCTACTAATACCCCAGCAGTTGTTTGTTGAAATTATAAGCAGGTCTCCTTTGTAGACTTGTTCGAAATGCTGCACAGAGCTCTACAAAGACGTTGGTTTGAGGATAGTTTTGTTTGCACCCTTACATCTGTCCCTAACGCAGTGGCTAAGTCACTTGCCTCTAAATGTGGATGTCCGGGTGCAGAAATATTTCACTGGACCTTTCTTTCACTTTCAGAGTTTTCATGGCTCTGTCGTGGAGATGCATGTAGAAGCTGGCACATTGGCAATGATACATTACTACATTATGGCATCATCAAGTCACAGTGGGTTGATCACCTGCTTGGCTTGGTATCTCGATCTAGAGCAATCCAGCCTCATAGTGCTGGCCCTACACTGTAATGGTAAAAGGGAACTGGATAAGAAGAAGATCATCAAGGAAAAAGGATATTGTGAAAGTGTTGTTAGTGTGTTGGCGGATACCTCAGTCGGTAGAGTGCTTGATCCACTATCTCTGCCGAGGCGTTGCCACTCGTAGGCGTTGGTTCGATCCTTTCAGTCGACCAAGCACTTTTCTTCCGTACTTTCACATCTTCCTGCTTTCCTTGATACAGGTATATAATATTTGCTATGATCCACGTGTGTATGTCATAGACAATGGTCATCGTGATAATGCAGACGCCTCGATCTTCCCCGTGACTCGTCATATGGGCTCGTATGACCTTGGAACATTCATCACAATCAAGATTATTATTACTATTACTATCGTGTGACCTACAATTTAATCATGGGCTGGTTCTTTCCTTGGGCAAGAAGCTTTGCTCCCTTAGCCTCACTCGACCCAGGTGCAGAAATACCAATTATCAATGAGGTTTGGGAAAGTATTTTGCGATTTTCTGTCCAGAAAGTGAGACTAAAAACTAAACTGTTCTGTCGAGCATACAATCTCAACAAAATATTGTGTGAATGTATTGTTATGATTGTTTTATTGTGTAAAGCGCCTCTGAGCACCTCTAGTCGATTTCCGGCGCTATATTAAATTTATTATTATTATTATTATTATTTATGAATTGTCCGCTTCACGCTACAAAAACCGGGTTAAGCTCCGGTCCTTTGAGCCTAAACGGCGGACATACCTGGTTCTTTGGGGAACATGTCTGAACTGTTACAATACAGCAATAAGGCTATTGTCAACTGGCGAGGAGGGTTTCGATTATATGAAATATTTAATGTGGATTCCATTCCTTGCTCTGACGTCAATCAAACCAGGCGATACTATAGATAACGTGACTGAAACTAGTGGAGTTGTAAAGTTGAGTATGTTATTGTTCACCACAACAAAAGACTAGCGTTAGTTTCAAAATACCTACCTGTTTGATATAAACAAAAATAAATCGAAACCGGGTGATAAGATAAAGATATAAAATTAGAGTTAAAGTCAGCAAAGACCGCCATTCACTGGTGAACGGGGTTTCCTTCTATTATTAACAGTTCATATCAGATCGGGAATATCTATTGTTATTTTTTACATTACATGTACTGGGTAGTAGTAGTAGTAGTAGTAGTAGTAGTAGTAGTAGTAGTAGTAGTAGTAGTAGTGGTGGTGGTGGTAGTAGTAGTAGTAGTAGGTATTATTATTATTATTATTATGGAAAAGTTATCTTTCTATGATTTACCAATTAAGGTTAGATCCCTTTTCCATTCCATAACTTCTATGACAAGTTAAAAACTGCAATTCAATACACCAAAACTGCACACAGAGCACAGAAGACAGATCTGGTGTATTTTGGGCCTGATGCGTTTCTGATTGGTGTGTCTGAATTTCTGAACGGTAGCTGAGAGCATCTTCATTTCGTAAAGATCGGTAGCGGCCGCGGACTTGGGTTTCATTTTCCACCTAAATAGGTAGATAGTATTATAGTACACAAGGGACTCGTCACGAGTCACAACCCGTCTCCTTAGTGCGGTTCGAGTTGGTTTTCCATTCCGCGAAGTAAAACCGGTGACGATCAAAAGTGGAAATCCCGCAACCAATGTAGGCCAATGGTTCATTTCGTCAACGAATAAGCAATAATTGTTCTGTTTGTGATGATGCACGCGCTGGTCATTAAAGCTATATTATCTTTTGCTTTAGAATATAGTTCAAATAATTAGTTAAAATGCTGTTTAGAAAGAAACACGTCGAATGAACTTTTGGGGTCATGCAAGGCCGTGGGTCAATGAGATCATGGGATCACAGGTGAGGAAATTCTGGAATGTGAACTTCGATTGGACTAGGCCAGGCCTGAGCCTCGCCCGTGTTTCGTTGTTCCAACGTGGAACAGCCCAACATGACACGATCATCCACATGACTCAGCTAACTATTCCCCCTCGACAGCCAATCAAAATAGAGACATATTTAACCGAGTATAAAAGCCCTCAGCCTTTCGATTTGACTCAAACACGAGTTAGCATTTGCACAGGAGAGACCGTTCATTTATTCTAATCATAACATTGAATTATTTGGAAATAAACAAGACAATCATGGTTCTGTATATTTCTGGATATTGTGAAAATGAAAATGTGATGGGAAAGTAAGTATGGTTGAGCAAAGCCATAACATTTTGAATTAAAACGTGATTTTAGCTCTATTATCTAGAGTATTAATATTAATACAGTCTATTGGAAATTATTCTATCTAGCCTAGTCATATTTATCTAGAGTAACAGTAATACTCTTGACTGATACTAGTTTTGGCAAGAGGAAAACTTATTATAAGTGAACAATTCGAACAAGATAAGTCCCTTAACATTTTCTGAAATTGAAGTTTGAAACAATTTGCGATTATCTTTTCACAGATATCCTCAAAATAATAAGACGATCGCAATGTTACATGCTGTTCTTCTGGATGCGGCCTACCAGGGTCGTCTGGTCAAAGGATTGCATAACTGTGCACAGATTCTGCATAGGTAAGTTCTACTAGAAGACACTTTTTAGAAAGAGTTGTTACACCATGTGTCTTTAAAGAGAAATAGGAGTAAGAATAATCATATTTCACATTATTATTATTGTTGGACCCCTCTATCATTTGCATTGGCATTTTTTGGGGTCCCCTTTCCATCTCAAGGATCTAAAAATTATTTGTTTATGATAAATTCTCTTGTCTAATGTATGCTCAATCATTGCCAATTGCAAGTAGCTCAATGATTGCCAATTGCAAGTATACTATCATCATCACAACCCTAAATTTTCTGAGGTGCAATGAACCCTGGGATCAGTCACCTGAGTTTGGTCATTATAATTTGACCTTGTTCAGCATGATTCTCAGTTGCTTTGTGCTGATATTAGTTCATAACATCCTTTGTCATGGTCTTATCTGTTACCACCCATAATTCCCCCCCCCCCCCCCCCCCCCGGTTGGTGAGTGATTTTGACTTTTCTTGAGTATCATGACTTGTTCCGACACCTTTGGAGCCCAACAATGTTTTTTAAAAATCTTGTATTGTGAAGTTGAGTGTCAACTGTTGTTTACTGGTACTGTAAGGATGTAATAGCACTTTCTTTTGTTTACGTTTAAGCATCCTGTTTTCTATTTCACCTAACCTGATGTAAAATGAAATTGAAACAATAAAATTATATTATTTGTTTCCACAGTAATCCAGATGAGTTAATGGTATGTGTTCTTCCTGAAAGTACTTCTGATGTTACCCTTGGTATAAAGACAATCCTGATAGAGTCCATATGTTTGGAGTATGGGATTCCTGTTATAAGAGTGGATGCAAAACAAATCCAACCTCTTCGATGTCACTCTTTGGAAACAGAATTTGAAGACTTGAAATCAGATTTGCAGTATGATGAGTCATGCCCCATCTTGCAGCTGGACTGTTTTCTTATTCAGGTAAATCATTTTGAGATTTCTGTCTTACTCTTCTATGGTGTAGCTCGGGAATCTTGAACTGGTCGGGACTTGAAAATGTATTCGATATTGACATGAATTTGAGATTTCCGATTTCCGTATGGGCATTTTTAAGGAGGATAGGAAGGAAAATTATCATAGACAAGCGTTGATAAGACCAAGCCAACACGGCACTTCATTACACACTAGGCACGCAAATAACACTAACACATCCAATTACTACGTGATGCCTTCCTCATTTGCTTGCCACTCGTCACATTCCATTCACCAAAGCCAAACACAGGATAGCATCCCTCTGTGTGTTCCCTAACATACGCTACATGCATAAAAAGAACACCAACAAATGAGGTAATAAAATTAGAAGGGAAGACAAGCGACCTTCCCGGCACCTTGTCCCGTAACAGGCGATTTAATTCTATCACATGATTAAGACTACTTTGTTTGAGATGCCCATGTAGGGTGTTCGAGACAACCGTGTTGCTAATACAGTGTCAATGAAAATAGAGAAATTTATTCGGGTCCATGATTTGTGTGCTATATCTTGATTTTTCAATGTTTAACTTTGATAGTCTGTAAAGTTGTTAGTTTTACACCCATGGCAACACATTATAGGTCATATTAAAGTGGGACCTCCAATGTATAGTCCATCTCAGATAGGACTTAATTCCATGGAATCCGTAGTGTCAGAGCCAGTAAATTCCAAGTTCAAACGAAAAAATCCCAATGTTTCCGTCAGTATTCGAACCCAGTGCCTTCAGCTCTCGAAGTGAAAGCGTTAGCTAAGCCATGGGGCCACCTTTGATTGACAATGAAAAGTAAAGTTAAATGATTACTTTTACATTTAATTTGTTGAACTCAGAAATTAAAAGCTACTTTAAATGCTTTATCTGAAAACCTATGCAGCATTTACCACATGGCAGTTAAACAGAATTTCTTTGAAGAGAAGTATTTTTCTTTGTATTAATTTTGTAAAACATTTCGCTTGTCATTTCAGAAGAGGACTGGTGATGCAGATGACAATGTAAAGAAGATGATGAGTCTCCTTCAAGCAGCAGAGGATGACGGTTACAAATGAGAATTGCTGCAGTTATCTTGAATTGAAATGGAAGAAACATTAACTGGTAAGTGGTTTTCTCAACAAACCCTGTTTTTTTTTCTAATTTGCCTCTTGTCGACTACTTTATCACATCTGAATACAACTAAGATTCCTTCAATAATGTGAATTGAAAGACGAAAGAGAAATGTCATGTCACTCGGACGAAGATGATGTAGACACACACTGTACTCATAAAAATCAGAGATCTTTCAAAAGAAAAGACTGGCTCTATGTTATTATGTGTGATCTGTATTGCGGAGCACTGGTGACATTGTGGTGCAATCTGTGTAAGATAGATAAGGCTTTCAAGACTAGTAGAAGACAATGAAACTGACACTTAAGTGTCCCAAAGGCAATAATGGATCGAAATTTGGAACTATAGTAATTGGTATGTCCTACTTGATTGGGGTTGGAATACATTAGCCTCATAGCAACTAGACTGGTGTGTAGACTGCGGCGACCCATCAATGGTGGGGGATGAATGAGAGGCCACAAGTTGCATCTGTTGTATTTATGTGATCATGTATTGTAATGCTATGTAACATGTATAATAATGTATTTATGATTGATTTTATGTCCACCATTGTAAAATGACAAATTGCCCGAAAGGGACAAATAAAGTTTATTATATTGGTAGGATAGTGGAAAATGCAGTTGAATGTGTAATAATGATAGTGTTGCCGACTTATATGTGAAACAAAGTGCTTACAAAATATTTTTGTTCTTTCTCTCTTTCTCAGGTCCTTGAATCCAGGTCACCACAAAACGTCCATTGGGCTACTCTTTGCATCAGACATGTCTACACGAGACCAGCAAAGAACAGGTTTGCCCACTCTACAATGGCATGAGAGAGAGTCGGTGGAAGGCGGGACATTTCATGAGGATGGTGGAGAGCTCCATCTGATCAAGATTTGACCTTGATTATTTCCTCAATCAGCATTTTCGCCACAGAGAAATATGAGTCTGATTCATCATATTCAAAAAAAATTGTTGCAGAGTGTTTAACATGATGCATTGTATTTTCACATGTAATGTTGCTGGTAATTATAACAATTTAAAGGTGCTGACCATAATTTGACTGTCATATTTGAACATCACAAGAATGCTTGGGAGGAAAATTTACCCATGTTGTAAATTATTTGCATTTTCAGAAATAAAATTTGATGGAATTGACAAAATAGAAAGTTATTGGACTTGATTTTGATGGACTATGAATATGCCTAATTTAGGGTTTGAGGTGGCCTTCTTTGCACTATGAAAGGTGCGTTTGATTTTTCCCTGAGGTCAATCTCAAATAATGGGGAGACGAAACACCTGAAATAGACCAAACATATCTGCTAGATAATAACATACAGTAGAATTACCTTAAACCGAAAGAAGCTAAACTGAAAAATACCATGAACCGCAAAGAAATTGATAAATTGTA